>VXBI01005799.1:655816-734047 GCA_013397375.1 Toxostoma redivivum | reverse complement strand
GCGGCGCGGAGCGGCGCGGCGAGGGGGGAGCTCCCGAGGCGCACACGGCGGCGCGGATCCCGCTGCGGGCTCGGGCCCGGCCCCACGGAGGGCTCCCGGTGGAGGGGGCTCCTGGCAGAGGGGGTCCCGGCAGAGGGGCTCCTGGCAAAGGAGGGTCCTGGCAGAGTGGGTTCTGGGAGAGGGGCTCCCAGCAGAGGGGGTTCCTGGAAAAGGGGGGGTTCTTGGCAGAGGGGCTCCCTGCGGAGGGGGAAGCGCCGGGAGAGAGGCTCTTGGCAGAGAGGGTTCCCGGCAGAGGGGGGTTCTTGGCAAAGGGGGGTTCCTGGCAGAGAGGCTCCCAGGCAGAGTGAGTGGCACGGCGGTGCCACCTGGCGGCATTGCGGGAGCGGGGGCCGCTCCCAGGGATCCGTGCCGGGATCCGGGCATCTCCCGGGAGCGCAGCCCGGCACCTCCGAGCGCCCGCTTCAACTTCAGCTTTGCTCTGGTTTTCCCACTTCTCCTGACTGCTGCAAGTGTCAATGTTACAGTGAAACAGCTCAGAGGGGTGGTCCCTCGTATAGAGGTTTTAAAATACACCCCGAATACGTTTGCGGCTGTACTTTCCCCAATGGGAAGGACAGGCGCGTTTACTGACATCAGGTGTGACTGGCAGGAGCGCAGAAAGCCTCAAAGAATGATGGAGCTGCTCTCTGGAGGCAGTTAAACGATGTGTTTAATTTTAGTTCGGTGAAAGCCCAGACCTGGGGAGTTTTAGGGTATGAAACGCCCCAAAAGAATTTTGGCCATGACTGAAGCCTTTCAAAAGGATCAAAACACACGTGGACTCTATACTAGTGCAAATAATGGCCCAAATTCCGCTTTCCTATCACTCTGTTCAGCAACAAAAGAATGTCTTACAAGATTTATGAGCAGTGCCTGTTGTAGCCCCTGTTAGTAAAACCTGCTGCTGGAAATACCATTCACTTCCATTCAGTGAGTGCCCGAGTATCTCACTTGTGTCAATATTTAGCTATTTCCAGATTATGTTCATAGCTGCCCATGATCCAAGCAAACAAGCCTTTACCATGTTTTACACACACACATGCTGCTTCGAAAAAGTTAATTCCCTGAAGCTGAAAAAAAGGTGCATTTGGGAGAAAAATGTAAATAGGGGAATAAAATAGAGAAGTTTACAGGGAAATAAGGTGATTTACCAAGCAGTCTACCATTAAGCAAGAGGAAAACTTCCCTTTAAAGTCCATTCTTGAAAAAGCAAAGTCATCAAATGAGAAGAAAAAATTGCCATGTAGAACTAACAATGAAATGCAAAAGTAGATGGCAATCAACATTAGTTAGAAAGCATTGAGATTTCATCAGGGAAGCAAAAACCCTAAGGGGAAAATTCATGCCTGGAAGAGGTATGGGCAATAAAGCATTTGTATAATCAGAAGTGAAAGGATTGTTATTAGAAGAGGAGGTTAAAAAAGATATATATTATTAATAAATACTCCAGGATTGTATTTGGAAAGAAAGGGAGGGCATGTTTGCTAGATTATGGGCTTAAAAGAGAAGAAGCATCTCCTAAGAACATATGAAAAACAGCAGAGCCAGAAAAATGGCACACATGTACCTAGAAAACACCAAAAGAGTGGACAGGAGCACTGAGCGAGTGCTCGGTATCTTTCACTTTCTTTGTCAGTATCTTTCTGGCACTACTTCAAGTAAATTTTGGCATAACAGGAAAATCTTGAAAGATTTAGTGTTCTGTTTCCTGGTAAGGTCCAAAAAAACTAATTATGGTGACCAGTTAGTTACAGGCTGGTTAGGCTGACATTAACCAACTTGAAGAAAAACCAGAGAGAAAAAAAAATCAAATGTATGGACAAAGTGTTTTTATGGGAAATGGCCTGCCAAGCAGATATGATTCATGTTTTTATGAGGAAGTTGCCAGTGTGGTTACACAGCCACATCCATAACTGGTTTTTGACAAGTGTGCTATTTAATGATACATGACATTCTCATTACACTGTAACTTATTAGGAGCCAGATAAGATGAACTTAGTTGAAACAGAGTGTGCTTTAATAGAGCTTAATGTAAAAACACATTTCCAGGTGACAAAGTGCCAGCCACGCTGGAGCAGTGTGTAGTTTACTCTGCACACAGGGAAGGGTGTGGGAGTCAGAGTAGGAAAGAATTGTCTTATATGCCTAGGGAAAAGGGGCCTAAAGAGGATACAGCTATCCCTGGATGTTTCAGAGGAGCAACAAGTAGGAAATAGTAGATTTTTGCTCTGCTTGAAACACCAGTGAGACACATGTTGAAAGCTGTCCAGTTTTAGTATCTGCATTTTGAAAAAAAGATATTGAGAACCTTGAGAAGGTTAAAAATAAGGTTACTGAAAATACTTTTACAGTATCAGTAGCATTGGGACAAGGGATGTATCTTTGGATTATGAGTGTTATATATGACTTCATCAACATATTACAAATTCTCCTCCCCATTTTCCATGTTTCTGAAGTGACAATAATTCCACCTGAACTATACCTTGCAGAAAGCTACAAGACCATCATATTCACACTTGAGTGTGTGAAGAAGGGTTAATAAGTAGAAGAGAAGTAGCATGTGGGGAACTCCAGCTCCAGATTCTTGCTATATAGAAACTCAGAAGCTGGATTTAGGCAACAACTGATAATGAGCAAAGAACACACTGAAATTCAGATCGTGACTACCTCTGGCATATGCCACAACACTTTGCCCTTTCATGAGGTAAAATTTGTTAGTATATACCTTTGTTGGTTTAAAAGGTAATTTCTATGCTTACATGGTGCTGGATTATGTGTCTGTACCAAACCCCAAATGATCTCAAAGGAAATAGCAGAAATTTCTTTAGTTAAAGGTAAAGAATCTCCATCAGGTTATTGCCAAGAGGTAAAATGTTTAAAGAGGTAAAATTGCCAAGAGGCAAAAGGTTTAAAAATAAGACTTTAAAATACTACACTGCCTAAATTCTGCTGAAGTGGAGATTTACTTGGAATTTAGGAATCTTTATCCAGAAGATAAAGTTTCATTTACTTAGGTAAATTTGAAATGTTTTTGAGAATACTTTGACACTCTAAAGAAAGTTTCTGAGTAAAGTCCCAGACAAAAAAAAGGATCTGCGTTACAGCCAAAATAAACTGCTCACTGGAGCTATAGGAAAAGTTCAATAGAATTTACAGGGAAAGTAATATTTTCATTTAATACTAAAAAAAGAGTTCAAAGAAGCCTTACCTTCTTTGATCTCTATTAAATTTTCACTGTGAGATAGTGCTTCCTGTGTTCCAAAGGCAAAACCTGCCATGTTTCATCATATTTGTTTAGTGTTTGCTTTCATTAGAGGGGATTTTTTTGTAAAGTACAACACCCTGGGAGACGGCTACTGATGAACCCCTTTCTGCCTGTTCCTTATACTAATATAGCTTCCTAAAAATATGTTGAAAGGAACAGTCACCTTTCTGCAATTTCTGTCTCTTTGTAATAGCTCATTCACCTCCCTTAAACTTTCAGCATTTTCCAGATTTCTCAATTAATCTCATCTAGAGGCTTGTTCAGCCCTTAGTCAAAATAATGGCTTTTCCTTTGCAAGGTAAAAAATCAAAACATTGGTTTTCTCCTGTTATTAGGTTATTTCCCTTGCTTTCCTATAAAAGGAGATATTTAAATGTCTCACAAATAAAGTGAACAGGCAAAACCCAGCCCCAGGTCTGCAGGGCAGCCAAGGTGGCACTTCCTGCCATCCCAGCCAGGTGGTTTCTCCTACCAAGAGGACACCTGGAACTTGATTATGAGTTCTCACCTTATGTACTGCTCCTTTCCTACTTGTGTCCCTCTAAGGCAGACCATGTGTAATCAAAAATACCAAAGGTTGACCAGGACCCCCCAAGCTTCTGTTATTAACATCTTCCACAGTCCACAGCATGAGGGAAAATGAGGGAACAGCTGTGATGAGCATCTCCCTTAAACAGTCATCCTGATCAGCTGGAGACAGCACCTAGCTTAACTGTGGAATGGTGCTCAAATTTATATTTCTGCATCTGTGCTCGCTGCTCTGGTGCTGACAGACACACACACAGAGAAGCACAGTCCTGCTGAGGCAGAGTATCTTAACAGACAGCTCCAAAATGGTATCATTTTTTAGTGTTTTAGTCATCTTCCAGGGGAAATGTTGTGAAGAGCCTAAACCAAACTGTAACCAATAAAAAGAGCTTCTTTCTTAAAAAACAGACAATTTGGAAATATATTAATCAAGACTGCATAATGAGTAGAACCTGCTGCAGAGAAATTTGTGCCTAGAGATGATCATGCTGGAAGTTCATGGGATCTGGAGCAAAGAGAGTCACCTAAGTGCTTTTTAGGTGGCTCATAACTTCTGTGGTACAATGATAAACTTTGCAGAGGTTGCAAGCTTCATGCCATTCTCTAATGCCTAGAAGAAACACAGAGTTGAGTCTCTGTTCAGAAAAAACCCTGATCTATTGTGGGCAATATATAATATACATTACTGCAATTTTCAAATTAGTGGCAGAATCCTGCTTTGCACTATTTTAGTTGAAACATATCAGTGAATATTATGTAGAACAGAGGGTAGTCACTTAGACATCCTGCATCTTGCTCCTTAAGCAATCACCAACAAGCCTCTGAATGGAATAATGAAAAATAAATGTATCCAGGATAATGGTGGGATGGATTTTCTGGGGCAATTCAAACATATGCAGAGATTCCTGGTCTTGCTTCGGAGACAGGAAGCATATACCTGATTTAATTGGACATTCTGTACCAGTACACCTTTCTAATGACCTTATACAGAGGATTTAAACATTGTCACATATGCTTGGCCAAATGGAAGACAGCAATATGTTCTCCTAAAAACAGTTGGGTGAGGTTACTAAAAGAGATTTCCCAAGAGAGATTACTGGGATTGATCACCATTAACAGGATCATAAATGACCACTGTGCATACAAACAAAATGGGAAATTGACAACATAAAATAAGGTGCCATTGGCAATAGAGAGAAAGGCATGTATGGAATACAGGAAAACCTTATTGATCCAACCGAGAGAGATGTGATGAAATTCAATAATGCATAATGCCAGGTCATGAATTTACAGACTGAAAACACATATTTCATATTTCTGCTCTTAACTGGAAGCTTCTTGGTTGGGATACTGGTTCATGAAGACAACAGTGTCACAAAGATCCCATTAACACACCCTTCCCCTTCAAATGTGGCCTTAAAATGCATTAGCAGACAGGATCAGCAGTGATGGGGACATACAAACCTTTTCTTTGAGGCCTCAAGAAAACCCACCTGGAGCTGTCCTTGTAGAAGATGCAGAAAAGGGCATCTAGGAGACTGAGGGAGTAAAGAATTATTTATGAGAAAGTTAAAAGCTTGGCAACAAGGGGAAAACCGAACAGGATTTGATGGTCTCTGTTGGTATATCAGGAAAGCTAAATGCAGTGGAAGGAAAACAGCAATTTAGGATTTGGCCCTTAAGAAAAAGGCTGCAAGTTGATCATATATAAACAAATACAAGAGAAAATAAAAAGAGGAAAGCTTTTAGTTAACAGAACTGTGAAATTTTCTCACTACTTAACTGGAATTAAAGAAGACATGATAAACTGATGTGAACAAATTATTAAATGATGGCATGCAATAGCAAGGTTTGGACTAGATGATCCAGGAAATTCCCTTTGTCTATACCCAAATTTAACTTTAAAGGTTGTCAGGATATTTCTTTCCTTTCCTTCCCCTAAAAATAGCATTATTGGAAGACACCAGACGGTGCTGTCACAGAGAGTTTTACAAGCTCTGTACCTCCAGACTTTCATATCTGTAGGTTATGGCCAAAATGCTGTGGCATTAAGCATAGTTTATGATGTTCCTGCATATGCTACTTAGGATTATTTGCTGCTCAAAGCTGTGACTGAACAGGTTCTTAGAAGCAGTGCTACTGCTCAAGGGAAGCACTTTCATATGAAGAAATAAAAATTCAAATGGTATTTTTACCACCAGTTTGAATGAAAATTGCACTGAATCCTAGGGATACCAAACCCATGAAAAAAATTACAGCCTAGGATTTTGCTGTCTCATTTTCTTATTTCCTTCCATGAATCTTTCTTAAATTAAGTGGAAGGGATTTATTACCTGGACTGCAGCTCCGATTACAGCCTATGGAGACTTTGAACTGAGTTAAAGGAAAAAGTATGCAGTGTTTACTTTAAAAACTGATAGAGCTCAGATTTTTAATTTTGGGCTATTACCACTTCTCATCCCCTGTGCTTTAGATTTCTGTCCTTTTGTAAGGCTAGTTTTCAAAAGTAAGTGTTCTGAACTCATCACTCAAATACTTCAGACGTTGCATTTAGGGTTTAGATAATAGCCCTACCCTTTGTATTGCATCCTCTTACCTCATACATTTATGAACTGTTTATCACTACAATTACAGTGACAGAGAAATGGCCCATGCAGGGGAAGAACTTGAGAGGAATGTCGAATTTGTCTNCTCCTCTGTCTCCTTTTTGGACATGAACCTCTGGTGTCTGTGGATTAATTTTCCTGACAAACTGATGAATGATTTATAAGTACACTATTAGCAAAAAAAGTAATTTGAGGAAGTTTGTTCAGAAAGTTCTAGTTCTAATTTCTGATGTTGACCTTTTCTTTTGTTTGTCTGACAGAGTTAAATTGCTGAAATCCCTTTATTACTTTACACCTTTATTTGGCACATGCCTTAGTCAATATCTTGTCTAAAAGCTGCTTTTTGTGAAGAGACTAAAAGTTTTGTTGTCATTCGAGTCAATGTAATGGTTCATTATAACATCGTCTTGGGAGAGGAAAAGGCTTTTCTGGAGTCACTAAGGGTTTGTTTGTTTTTGCTACAGATAGTAAAGACTAATTAGGGTTCCTGTAAGAGAGTACATTATGATCACCTATTCTGATTTCTTACAACACTAATGATGTTATTAACATTTAAACTGTTAACATTGCTTTTAGTATCAGGTGCCATTCCTAGCTCCATGTTTTATTAGACATTAAAAAAAAGTGTAAAATTTCAACTTGTTTGCATTTCAAGAATGTATATAGAGGTTTATATTTCATTATGCTTCTCAGACTTTAAAAACTAATTTTTGATCTTCTAAGTTTGTAGAAATTCATTACTTGACTTCTAAGCTATCCATGAACATAGAGAAATTTACTTCCACTATAAATCACTTTCATCCTGCTATCCACACCATCAATAAAAACTAGCAAAAATTTCAGTAGGTAGCAAAGCTGCCCTGCCTGTATTGTGCTGACAAGAAGTACACATGCATACAAAACATGCATTTAGTAAAAATCAAATGTTCTTTTCTCTAGGCACAATATAGCCTTGTTCTGGTTTCTTTACCTTGAATACTTCAATTCTAAACAGAGTGCTTGGTTTAGTACTAGTGGCAGCTACCTGTCCTGCCACCTGTAAGTCAACAAGAAGTTTTCTCCCCAAATGCCTTCTTGTTTCCAAATAGTCCAGAGAGACTGAACAGAAATATTTTGCCATATTTATCAAATGTCAAGCCTTCTGGCTTTCAGAAAATCAGCCTTTAGTCAAGTTTTTGAAGACAAAAGGCTGAAATTATTTTTCATTAAGCCCTCACCCATTTAGCTTGTTAGGACAACCAGAGAAGTCAGAGAAAGCACAGATACTTTCCACCTTGAGGCAGAAGAAGCCTCCAGAATCCTCTCCTCACCAAGTGGAGGCAAGTCAGGGCTCTGCACTACAGAAGGGAAGGAAGGCTGTGGCTGAGAAACATTACTGCCCACTCTTGAGAGTGGTGGAAGATCCTGTGATTGGAAATACATGTGTGTGCATGCAATTTTTACAGAGATCAATAGATATACTTGTGGTTTTCTGCTAATGTTCTGTTTTTAATAATAATAGCTATGATTTTTTTTATCATCATCTTTGAAGAATGGGAGATTAATTGGGCACCTTTCATGTTGCTGAAAGGTCTTCTGGATAAGTGGCCTCTAATGGAATTTGCCTGGAGTTTGGCCTGTGTCAAACCATGACAGTAGGCAACCCCTTAGCCCAAGGGAGCACTTGATTTGTCCTCCCATCACTGCCTCTAGCTCATACTACACTGCCTGCCAGAAATGACTGGCTTGGATACCAAAGCACAAGATCTGGTGCTAACATCACCCATCAGAAAAACACAACCCAAAACATCTCACACTGCAGCCTCTGAGTTTTCCAAGACTCTCAGTTACAGTGACATCTCCTGCACAACACATTTCACAGCATTCTGCACTACCTAGCAGAGGCACAAAGGAGGTCTAGCAAAGATTTTGATGTTTTACAAAAGACAAATTGTTTCCTCTCTCAAATGTGCAAGTAGGTCAGTCAATAGATTTTGAATTTCCAGACCATGGTTAAACATAAAGAATGCAATCTTAAATAGCACAAATTTTTACATGACTAGAGGTAACTTTAAAAGAACATGGTCAGCACAAAGTATTAAAAACATCATCCAGTGTGAGAGCAAATAAGATTACTTATAAGCAAGACATTTTAGAAGTACATATTTCTCCAGCTGATGCAGAATATTTAGTCTCTACTTCAGCTAGTCAGCATAAACAGTGAAAATACGGTACTTTCCTATATACAAGTATTCCAGCACAGTACCACAACTTCTGGGTTGTACCCATTTAGACTGATAGGAATATTTACCTGGAAGGCTTTAATTGCACAAAGTTTATTTGCTTTTTTGTTTCACTTTTTTGGATTATTAAAAAAAAAGTTATTTCAACTTGGAACATTAACCTCAACATGAGTGAAGTTCTAGCAAAGAGGCAAAATCAACCCTCTCTGAGAGTATGTTCATACTCCCCACTTAAATAAAGGATTGCTATAGGAATAGTTAGTGTATGTTGTGACTCTCCCTCGTTTAATAAATATCCAAACTCTTTTAGACATGGGCCAAGCCTGAATCTCTACCAGAGAACCAACCACAAGAGGTCATCCTTGCTCCATGAGAAGCCTTTCTCTGCAGTCTATGAGGAAAACTGACTTGACAAATGTACTGGATTAACTCAGTATTTTTAGGAGCTACAGAACTGAACATAAAACTGACACAACTTATATTGTTTTGCTTTCTTTATTAAAAAAAAAAAAGTTTATGTAGTAAATTCAATGCGATTTTTAAAAATACGTACCTTTAAGACAACTTTTCTCACTTTCCTTAAATTTATTTCCTGAACCTTTCCACATGCTCATAGTTCAACTTTAACACAAGGATCAAGAAAGGTGATTTTATTTGGGACATTTTTCTTGCTAGTAGAAACAGCTACTTATCAGTCTAAAAGAAGAGATAGTAAAAATCACAGCTCACATCCTTCCTTAAGAGATCTTTTGACCTTCAACAATCAATCTTGTCCCTTGTCCTGTTCTCAACTTTAAAACCCAGCTGAAATATTACAAAAATGCTTCTTTTCTATTGTTATCTGATCCAAGACTGTCTAACTGGAACAAGGAGGTAGAAAACTGTTTTATACTCTGAAGATTCTCTTACCCTGATCACTTCTAAAACTTGCTATTTCTTTTCACACAATCTCTTGAAAATTATAGACTTTCTTAACCACACTTGCATGTTAAAAGTCTTATCTATGAACCCATCTCATGTCATAACAGGAACTTTGCCCATCTCATACAGCTTCCTTCACCCATCTCATCAGCTTCCTTTTGTTCTGTCATGGCACTTGCCATTTTTAGGGCAATTCAGAGTACTGTTAAAATGAGATCATCATCTTATCTTGGCCCTTTTCTTCCCTTTTTTCATATTCATCCACAAGCTCTTCCTTATTGCTCATGCCATACTTTTGCCTCCAACTTTCCCTTAAAATGGGCACTGCAATCTCTCTCAAGTTTGCCACTGCTGCATCCTCACACACAGTGCCACCCTCTGCCCACTCAATTCCCAAAAAGCACAAAAGCACTGCCACACTTTCTTCCACCTGCTTCACACAGAAGAGCAAATCGTTTTGTCTTTGTTCAAAAGCCTCCTTAAAACCAGTGTCAATTATTCAGCTGGCAATATATCAATCTCAATGTAGCCAGGCAACTGATTTGCTTTGATCACTGTTAATTCTCCTTTCCTCCTTCTTTCCCAGTCTTTCTCCCATCCATATCCAGATGTAAGCTCTTTGAAGGAGAATCATCTTCTGTGCTTTCATGATCCTTTATGTCATCATCCCACTCCTTTCTAAGGGCTTCCATGCAATGGAATCAAATTATCCCAGAGGCTGAAGTTGTGAGGGAAATGGCTTGCACAACTTATTTAATGTGGAGGCATGGTCCCACAGTCTGGGAGTGGGTTTGAATGCCAGAAAATTCCACCTGAGAGTTACATCAGCATAAAAAAATTGTTGTAGTGGCCATAGTATCATCTGTGGGTATCACCATGGAAACCTCATCACAGATCAAATTTAACAAACCAGGAACATTCAATTAGCACCAGTGGCAGGCTAGCCTCATAAGCAGCTACAATTTATTGAAATACTAAAAGCTTGCAGGACAAATACTGCAAAAGGAAAGAAACCCAATTCAATGATTTCATGGGTATATTTATATGCCAATTTTCTAGCTATAGAGTATATTTGTCACTGTACTTTATACTAATTTTTAAATAAAGAATCCCACAATTAATATTTACTTCACATTTTATTCTCAACTGTCCTCATCATACTTTTTCTTACCAGCATTGCTGTTAATTAACATTAGAGAAACAGACAGTCAAACTGAAAAAAATAATTATGTTGGGGGAGTAAAGTCAAAGTACATTAAATATCCTTAAAAACTGCGTGCACATACTATATAAGGAAATCATTGTAGTGTGGCTTACACTTGGACACTGCAATATACTGAGTAGCTCTACCAAATAGATGACTTTCTGCTCATGTAGAAAGTTATTTTTTTATACTACATGTATCATAGTCCAATGTTCAACTACTCTGAATATTTGAACTATATTACTAGGCCTGACAAAACCCCTTTTTATGTTGTATCTAGAGGAAAGTGAAAAAAATATACCATCTAAAATTTTTGAACTTTTAATGGCTACTTTCTGAAGAGTAAAAACAACCAACTCTGATTGTTTTCATCTCCATTGTATTTCCCATGAAAATTGCAACATACTTTATGCAATACTTTAATACTTTAATTCTTATACCAAATATTAGCCTTAATGTAAGATTTAATAGGAACTTTGTCTGCTAAATAATATTATGCATATACCCAGCTATTCTATTAATTAATGCCCACAGGTTACACCAGTATACCAGCTTTCATTGGTCTGCTAAATAAGTTATTTTATAGCCAGACAGATGAATCCAGCACAACTGGGAAGTCAGTAGTAAATCCAGGCCCTTTTAGGAAGCTCAAAGTTCAACATATCCTGCAACTCTCATGAAATGAGGAAAAATTTATGAAAGAATTTTCACTTCTTTTTACTCACAAACTTCATACAAAAATCCCCTTGATTCCATCTGTGTTCATGGAAATCTCCTTTCCCCAAATTTGTCTGCTCATGGTTTCAACCCAGCATTTCAGCCCAAACATATTCTTCCCAAAGTCACTGCCTATCTTGTAGCTGTATGTAGTAATCCTTTGTGATATCTCCTCTCATCTTATCTGTTCTGACTGCTGATTCCCTGCAGATGGCCAGATAAGGAGCCAAAAAGCAAAGCTGGGGTTCTCTCTTTAAGCTATACAAGCTTTCCCTGCACTATACAGTTTTACCGGCATAACTACACCAGGGAATGTGTTGTAGCCATACTGCATTAAACCACCTGGAATATTCTTGGGACTTCTCTTCCCTCCTGCTCCTCCTCCTCCTCTAACAGTTTTATTTTGCTCTTTTGTTGAACGAGATCCTATTAAAAAGCAAAATAATACTGAGATATGTAGCAATTTGAATTTCTGGCATAATAATTTCTGGACTGCACTTTTACTTTTTCTCCAGTTTGTAGAAAGCAGCTCTGAAATCAGCAAGAAAGGTATGAAAAGCTGCAACAGGAAAGACAAGTGCCAAAAACATAGCAAAATGGCCAACAAGTCTGACCAACAAGGGACCAGGGACTACACACCTGTGACATGTGGGCTGAGAGGGGACTGAAGTGCTGACCTTAAGCTGCACAACCAATCTTGGCTCATCTCTAGGTCCTTGTTCACTTGCTAGGGCCAAAGGCTGGAGCAAGGACGCATCTCCCAGGACCAGAAACCAGGCAATAGTCAACTGCCACAAGCTCAGGACAGAAACCAGGATGTGGGCCAAGAGATATGTCACAGCCACCACCAGCTCCAGCAGCTGCCCAGCCAGGACACCCCTACAGCCTGCCCTCTAAGAGCCAGACACAGGGGGAACACTCCAGGATTATCCAGGGCTGGCCAAGAGGCTTTGCTTATCCATCAATTGCCTTTCCCATCAGTGCTTGAGTAGGCAGCAAGGATGTTGTCTTCCAGTTCATAATGAACAAAAGATTTTGAAGGCTACTAATGTGTATGAGACTATGGGAGGTGCCATCTTCTATCACAGGATGAAAGTGGAAAGTCTCTGTCAGCAAAATTCCCCAAAGGAAAGGCAATAAGAACTGTGTAGCAACCCATTTACAAGCTGGATAATTGTATTTCATATTTGCCTGCATTTATCTCTGCATCCTTCTTTCCAAAGGATTTCTGTAGTACTCCCACTTGCTATTTATGAGCTGCAACTGCTCCACAAGAGATGTTGCTGCACAACAGAGATAGGGAAACAAACTCTCTGAGGATATTTGACTAGCTTTCAATAACTCTTTTTATTTTAGCACCTCGGCTCCAGCTCTGTTCTTACATGGGCTGTGTCACATTGCATTTGTTGTATGCCTCTGGTGCACATTGCTACATAGCAAGGATAAAATATCAGCAATTAAAAAAATCACTCCAAACTTTACATCCTTTATATTCGCCTCAGATGCAAACAATGCTATCCGCTAGATACCCACCCATTTGGATGAGATCAGCACCAGGCTGAAGAGCAACTGTTGAAGTTGGATCCAAGGAAGTCTAATGTAATGGCAGATTGGGTTAATCAGAGGGAAGAATGTGTAATTTCTCTAGCTTTCTTTCTAGTGCTTCCACTGCTCTTTAAGAGATGCAGGGCACAGATATTCCCTGAGACTCCTTATGCTTGTGACTGTCCATCTGTGAAATGAAGAAATTGCACCACTCCCTAACAAGGACCATTGCCCCATTCTCTTCAAAACCTTCTCAAGGTCAAGTTCAACCTCACTCATTGACTTTGTGGTGAAAAAAAATAGCCTTTTAGAAAAGCTCTGCTAACTCCATAGCACTCCTGGAATGTCTTTATATTCATCCACAGAACAGCCCTCTCACTTCATTTGCCTTCATTTGTGCCTCACTGTAATGGGGGGGGCATGGTGGCACCTGAGAGATTGAGATAAAAGGACAGACCTGCAAGTGGGGGAGGCTGTAACACAAATGTTCCCCCAGGTGCCAGCATAGGGCAGAGGTAGGGTGAGGCCAAGGTGACAGTGGGGTCAGTGGGACACAGGGGCAGCCCAGGCGAGGGTCTTGCTCAAAGTGCCAGACTCAGCAGGTCCATGAGAAAACGTGTAACTTTACCTTATGCTCAGCAACAGAAATTCTCTCCCTTGCCTTCTCCCAGCACCTTCAGCAAGTATTTCCAGGCTGTCTTTCCCATTTGACACGCTCTCTCCTCATTGCCAAGTACCTTCAAACCCCAACTCACTGATGGATGAATGCTGCAGTCAACATCCGATGCTGTGCAAAACTAGACAGATCACAGAGTGATCCACACTGGCACTTGTTGAGCTAGAAAGCATCTCACGAGAGGGGATATGTGCACAGGACTCTGAACACATCATTTCCACCTTTCACACAAGTGATCCCCCTTGGGCTTCACATTTTCAAAGATCTTAATTAGAGGTCTTCCTTTGATCTTTTTGGGAACTTTAAATGACCCAGGAGAAACTGCTGGGATGTTGAATTTGCTTTAGTCTCTGAAACCTCAAGAATAAATTCAGCAAGGAATGTTTTTTGACAATCCAGTTATCTGATAGCCTTGATTAAACCTTTTTGGAATGAGTGGAGGCTCTGAATGTTATTTATTCATATTGGAGCAGAGAAACAGTCACTCATGCATAGAAATCGTCAGTGACTCATGGAATGACGTGTGTGCTTCCTTATGCACAGCAATCCTCAGTCAGTCACACAGTGACACACTCCTGCCCAGATATACTTGGTAACATGCAGTGACAGCCTGGCCCAGAGCGCTGATTTTAGAAATCCTCACAGGCTCCCACAAGGGCCTCCTCTCCCTTGAAGATGAAAACAAAACTTCCCAGTGACTCCAGCCCTGGTGCCAAAAGAGGCTCATCCACCTCCTCCTCTGAGCTGAGCCTTTTCTCACCACTGTGGCATTTCCCTGGTGCAGGTCCCCCTAAGGTCACTAATGCACTTAGGAAAGGAAATCTCATTTTCACTACCGTCACATTTTAATATCTGAACGGCAAAGAGCTGCTGTTCTGCATTTTGGGTTTTATTTTGTTTGGCTTTATATGGAAATTTTGCATTAAACAAACATTACATGAAAGTAAAGGGGATGAGATGGCTCAGGGGATCAGTAATGGGCTGTGAAGCCTTTCCTTTCTAGGCCAGTGCTCCAGTTCATTCTAGGCTGTTTTAGCTGGTTTTAACATAGGAAAACAATGAGCTCATTTAAAAGGTCTGAGCTCTCTGAAATGAATCAGATTTAAAATTAACTGATCATTGACAAAAATACCACTATGCAAACAAACTCCACCAAGCAGCCACTTGCAAAAAACAAATGCAAGCAACATCTTTCTTCAGCTGGATAATGACACAAATGAAAATGCTCTGGAAACATAGTGGCTTCCAGGGGTATCCCATCCATCTTCCAGCCCAAATCTGTTACACAACAAGCTTTTGTACGATGCCTGGAAGGTCTTCAAGCTCAGAGTGGGTCAGACCAAGGGAAGCAGGCAGTGACCAAAAGTCATTCCTTTCAAACTTCACTCATCATCATGTAAATTGCAAAGTCATAGCCTCAAGGCCCTTGGAGACAAATATTTAACTTCGTATAAAATACACAGCCACGTCCTAGCTGCAGATGGCAGCAGTCTGCCCAGAGACATGACACCAACAAGAAACACAGTAAAACAAACAAACACCTCAAACACCTTGATACTTCCAGCGACCCGTCAGACACACACTCAATGCAGAGACTGCACAACTCTATCTTGTCAAAAAGAGATATAACCTAGTAAAAATGAGCAAAGAAACCAGCTCACAGCTCAGAATGCTGTTTTCAGAAATGGATTGCTTTTGTCTTGTCTTTAGGTACAACGGTGTTGCAGTTTTCACTAGTGTTTTAAATAATATGTAAACACAATTAAAACAAGTTGAGTAAAGTCTTCTATTCCCCCTCATACTCCATCAAAAAGGCTTTTGCTCAGCTTTTTAACAGCACTATGCTTCAAACACCTATTATAAAGATGGAAATGTATTTCACAATACATCACCAGTGGATAAGCTCTAGCTCAGAGTAGGACTTCAGATTCATTACTCCGCAATAAATATAAATAAGGAGTTTGGGGAACATGGTGAGCACATGACTATTTATAGTGACATTTCAGTAAGTTTAAATGTACAGGTGCTTGAGAAGCAATAGAACTGTTATTACAACTTTGCACTATAAATGAAATCTAATAAAACACAAATGAGAATGAATAGAAACTATCTTCAGAATATCAACCAACAGTACTGGAACATAAACAAACGGGTTTTCTGAATCAATCAGAATACTGAGGACTGATATCCATGCCTAGAAATGGTTCCAAGTGTCATTTTTCATAGTGCCATAAGCATCTGATTTGACACTCGATTACCTGCATTCAAACATCTTATTTATAATACAGGTATTACATCACCTACACTGTGAAATTCAATATATGATGAATTGCTGTATGATGCTATGCTACACTGGGTGCAATTCTGTTCTTTATCCACAGTGCTTTTCAAAAACCCAGTGAAGGCAAATAAGATGGGAACTTGTCAATTTTGTGAAAGATGATAAGAGAGAGCTCCTTACAATGTCAGGGAAGTGAAAACTTGATGCAAAAATTCTCTTTCTCTCTGAATCAACAGCTAAGCCGCCCATGTTGCATGCCATAAAACAAATGATCTGTCCTTCAGCTTTCATTAGCTGAATAAATTCAGTATTTAATTCAGCCAGTGCTCAGTGCCACTGATATTAATGTCATCTAAATGGAGCTGTAATTAGACAGGAAAACCATTCAGTTCATATTCACATAAGTTTTCTACAAATGAATTCTACTGAATAAGGAAAAGCCATAATTAAAGGAGAAAAATTACTATCTAGATAAGAAGTGACACCAAAGAGGAATGTGTCACACAGCTCAATAACAGAAGAAAAACATGGAACAGCTGAAATGTTGAATTTGTTAGAATAGATATTTCAGGAAAATATGGCAAACAAATAATCTACCTCATGTAGGACACAGTCCAACTGCCTTTGAAATCAGTAGGATCCTCTTGCTCAGGATCTTTGTAGGCAAGGTTGTTAATCCTAGGAAAAGGGTGTCCAGAGCAGTTGTGCATCCCCATCCATGGCAACATTTAAGATTCAGCTAGACAAGGCCTTGACCGCCTTATTTGATGTAGAAACTTTCATCAGGGGACTTGAATAGGTGAGCTCTAGAGGTCCCCTCCTATCTAATTCATTGTGTTATTTTAATAATATCCATTCTAAATACAAGAGTTTCTTGACCTCAATGCTTGGGGCTCCAGCACAGATTTTCCATTGCTTAACCACTCTCCCTTCAAAGAATTATTTTCTGTATATCAGTTGTAATTCCTCTTGCTGCAGTGACTGTTGCCTGTCATATTGTCACTGGGTATCCTTGAGAAGAGCCTGGCTCTGTCATCTCTAAAAATTTCCTTTAGATTCTCAAAGACAGCAATTAGACCTTCTCAGCCTTCCCTTCTCCAGATTAAACTATGTCAGCTCTCTTCATACATACTTCACAAAGTTATGTCCCCTGAACCTTGACACTCTCCCACTGTTGTTCTCTCTCACCCTCTCCCCATGTGGCCCCAGTCTGTTAAGTTTCATACCCATTTGCTCTTGTGCCAGAATATGCATTTTGCTCACCCCTCTAACTCAGCACATGGATAGAAACTCCACTCTCCCATTCTAACCTTTCATTTTACCAGATACAGCACATCCTTTTGGCCTCCTCCTATGGGACTGGCTTCTCAGGTTCCTGATCACCTTGGCAGTCTCCTGAATTGCTCTCATATCCTGTGACCAATTAAAACATTCACATTTTTCATTCTCCTCTGCCACATCCACCTGACAAGCCTCCAGCACTGAGAGAGAAATTCTTGTCATCAGTCATCCTCTCTCTGACCTTGATTTTTTTTTTCTTTTTACCTTTTTCAGTTCTGTCACACAGGTGCTGCCATTTATCAGGCATCTCCCTCCTCTTCTCCACAAACAAAGCCTCCCAATGTCACCTGTGCAGCAGATATATCACCATGTGCCAGCCTTTTGATGGGATCAGAGGGAAGAGAAACAAGGTAATTTATGATATTGCAATCTCATCATGGAAAAGCAATGCTAATAACTTGCCACCAGACAACAAGTTCTTTCTGTGTAGCAAAAAATTATAGCTTCCCCCTTATGTTACAAAATGAGTAACTGATTAGTCTTGCACTATCCTCTCACCTCAACAATCTTAATTATTATATGGTAATTAACATATGATAGCACATTAATTGTGCACATAAATCCCAGTATTAGCTTTACTGCATATCTTTCATCTCAAAAAACAAAACAAAAAAGCCCCAGTAAGATACCATGATAAAAAATGCTGTTCAGTATTTTGTTGAAGTCATGGAAGAAACGTGAAAAAATGCAACTTGAGTATCATAGGAAAGATTAATAGATTTTAATAAAGAAGTTGACAACTGAGTGAGCTCCCTGAATCAAGACTCTAATCACTTAACAGCAAATTTTCTCCTTTTGTTTTATCTCTTATCTTTCTTCTTTTCCCTCTTGATACATTCCACAAACATTGACCAGACAAAATAACCATCTAGAAATTTCTTGGGGAATGACTTTTCAGGGCTAAGATTAATGACTGCAAGCATCAGGTATAAGAGCAGGGGGAAAAGAAAACACACACACAAGAAATCTTTACAGCATCTAATTCTAGGATGCTAATGTTAAAATATTATATTTGAACATGCCAATTCAGTAGACATCAGTAAAGATTTTTGCCTCAAGTTATTTTCTTTGTTTCCCATTTCTTTATGTAGTTATATCAGCAAGTATAAATGTCTTCAGAAAAAATTATCCTACATCAAACAAATATTGACATGACTTTTAAGGTCACTTGCTGCAAGGCCAGGATTTAAAAACAAATTAAATTTGATGTATGCCATTTCAAAGGTCACTTAGGAAGGTATATGCTGCACCTATTTTACAATGCAACCCCCAGGGAGGCAAACATATTGAATGCTGCAAGGAGACATTGCAATAATGAAGATAATTATGGTAATAGGCAGGTAGGTAATAGAGGCTTAATTAGATTAGAACAAGCATATTATTTAGAGAAAAAGAAATTTCAGTTCAATTAAAAGTAAATGACAACAACTAAGGTCAGTATTTATTCCAAGTTGAGAGATATTGTGCTTTCTTTTATCTTTAAAGGGACTGAAATATCACAGCAAAAGGCAGGGAAATATTTCACATGTCATCCAGCATAGTCCAGTGTCACTGCATATAAAGGTCTTATCTGCCCCAGAATATTGCCATTCTGATAGAGGCTGCGCACACGCCTAATTTCCTGATTTTCCTTCCTGATCTCCACAATTTTCAGTAGTAGAAGTGAGAAGGCATGAGTCCTTTATTATTACATGAGTAAGGAATGAATAATTGTCCATTCCTGAAACGTGTTCTCATAGCAAGGGAAGGATTTTTGTGAGATGAGCAGAGGAAGAAGTGAGCAGAGCAACCCTGAAGATGGTCAGTGTCCATGTGAGATGGCACATGGTGCTGCAATGGCACTACTCAGCTTTGCCACTGGAAAAAGCAAGCACACCTTCCCTCAGACAACTCTTCAGAACACTCTTTTGCTGAGTTATTTGCATTTGAAATGTGAATTTACTGCCCTCAAAATATGTATCTGACCAGCAACCAGTATGTAACCCAGAGTGCCACTGCTCTGCCATGCCATGGGACTCTGAAAGGTGAATAGGAGAGCAAGGTGGAAAGATAGTGCTCAAAATATCATTGTTCTGTATCCAGACATCCATTTATTTTTGAGAGATTACGAGTTATTAGCATCCTCTGGCACTTTATATAGGTAAAACTAACTTTATGAGATGTGTGATGAAATGGCAGAGTGGAACAGAAGAGAAAACCAGTGCATGCTGCTGCAGGGCTGTGCCTTTAGCGTGGGAAGACCAACAGCTCTGCTGTCATTGCATCATTTAGCTTACAGAAGTGACTTTCACCTTTCTCTCAGTGTCCTCTGCAGGCAGCTCAGCTTAGGGTGAAGGCAGTCACCAACACATGTGCTGTCTTGAAAGCTCTTGACTAGACAAACACCTTTTTTTTCAGCAGTGTAGGGCGGCCCTCACCTGGTATCTCAGCCAGCCAGCAAGCAAGCATTAAGCAAAGACGTGACAGTTCTGATCCTCTGTAAGGTAATGAGGAATGCTAACCCTTCAGAGACACACTCGCTGTCCTTCCACTGCTTCTCGCACGGAGGGAACCCAAAACACCTCTAAAAACGAGGCTGGCTCTCATTACTTTCTGCATTTTCTTTGAAACAAATCTGCAACAACTGCTCAGAGACTAGTCCAGCACTGCTAATGGAAGTCCTGTAAGCTCTAAATTGGCTATTCTCGTCTAATTTTTAAATCTTTTAAATTCACTCGTATTACAGCCCTAGTAATAAAAATAAGATGTTTTACTGTTTTACTGCTCATGAGTGAAGTGACAAACTCCTGCCATCTAGAGGGTGGTTTCTGGAACATATTTGAGGCAGATACTGTTTCACAGGGTAAAATAAGATAAAAATCTTAGTGTCTACATATCTCCTTGGGGTTTTTCTAGATTTCTCCTTCTTATTCATTTGTGTACAAAGTGAAGCGACACAACCAACCTCACTGGAGTGAATGGATGATCAAAGCACATAAAGCAACGCCCTAGATCTTACTTGTGTGAAATATGTATCAAACCCTGCTACACTGTATTCCTACCACTTAGCTTAATCAACAGTTCATTTTAAAAAGCGCTTCCCCGTCGCACGGGCTGTATTCCGTGAGGGGAAAGGGGCGGAACAGTCGTGCCCGGAACGTTCCGGCCGGGCGGCGCGGGCCGGGCGGGCAGCGCACCGTGGTGCACCGCCGCTTCCGGCTTCCGCGCGGCCGCCCGAGCCAGGTGGGAATGAGAGTGGGAATGGGATTGGGAATGGGATTGGGGGTGGGCCCGGTGCGCTGAAGGGGCGGCGGTGCCTCAAAGGGGCCGGGCTAGAGGCGCTGAGGGTCCCGGTTGCGGCCCCTTGCGGTTTCCGTGCCCCAGCAAGCGAAGCGGTGTCCGGCTCCCCCGTAGCCGGGTACCGGGGAGCGCGGAGCGCAGCGGGCCAGGGCGGCAGCGTGATGCGGCACGGTCCGGGGAGCCGATGCTGAAGATGAGGGGGAGCGCTGGAAGCCGGCAGTGTGCGTGCACATGCGAAGATCAGTCCTGCTGTCACCCCACAGCCTCGGAGCGGATCCCGTCCGGCTCCCGGCGGGACGAGGTGCCGGTCCCGAGGAGGGAATGGGTCACAGGGGAGCCTGAGGAAAGCCCTGCACACTTACAGCACAGCAGCCCCCAGTTGCTGCGGGATCACGGTGCAGTTTTTAGCCGCGTTGCTTCCAAAGGATGGAGCAAGTCATGGGCATCACAGTGCCTGGAGAATGATTTTTGCATTATTAGGGCGTTCAGTTCATGGTCCTCTTAAGTATGAACTACTGTTAATATAGTTATTTTTAATTGTAATTTTGTAGTAGTGGTGAAACAGATTTTGAATACATGAAGCATAGAGTGGAAGCTGGTTGATGGTCAAGCACAATATGAAAATTGAAATATGGAAAGCCTCTTCTGGGTGTTGGTATCTGTAGCCCCACAGCTCCTTGCCCTCCAGTGAATAGCTCGTTCCAGCTGCTCACCATGCCTGTGGCAGCAGGGTGGGCAGTGTGCCACCAGTTAATGAGGCAAGATGTCCTGCTCAGCACAGGAGATCCAGGAACCTGCTGGTGCAGTCAGGGTGTGTCTTTGGGACCTCACCAAGCACAAGAAGCTGTGAGTTCAGCAGAACTTAGATGCTGGGCACTGTTAATGCACCTCACATAGCACTACCACCAGTTAAAATCCACCAGCAACCTATGAAGCTGTGGTGGGAAATCTGTGGTCTTTGCCCATGGTTGCCTTAGGAAATAATGCAGCAAGAGAGCAACAGGAGGTGAAAATTTAGAGTGGAACACAGTGCCAGGAACCCAGTACTCACATAACAAGTTTTAGGAGGTTTTCCTTTGAATTGTTCACCTCATTCCTACACAGCCTCCCAATATCTGAACTCTGCTTCTGTGTGCCACAGCATCAGCCATTAAACTGGAGAGCCACACTCACTCCCACAGCTGCTGCTGTGACCCAGGCACAGCATTTCACTCCTGAGTAGGAAACATCAAATGGAGAAATAACCTTCTTGCAGAATGCTCCCTGTGCAGGAGATCCAGTGCTCTGTAGGGCAGCACAGTTGTACCCTCTGGGGCTGGGGGGGGGAGCCAGGCATGGACCTACAACCTCTTATTTTAGGTCCTCCAGATGCACTTTTCCATCCCACACACCCCTCAGGGGTGTGGATTACAGACAGAATCCACTGGATCTTTTCTGCCTGAGCATTTGGTAACAGTGTGCCAAAAGTGGAGGTAGAACACTCTGCTGAGGCATTTGAATACTAATTAGTGTTTTCAAAAGAGGTGATATTGTGATTTGAAAGGAATTGAAGGTAGACAGGGTTTATGCAGTCACAACTTCCGGAATCATAACATTGTTAAGCTCTAGTCCAGAAATTACAAAGATGGTAAATTTCTTTAAAAATCTGAGCCCAGGACGAAGACAGCAAACAACTTAAACAAAAGCTCAGAGGGAAAGAGTGATAAGAATTTTGATCCATAGGATGTTGTTATTATTGGATGGTGTTTGCAAGTATGGATTCACTCAACAGCTTTGCTTAGGGGACCTGACACTGCAGTTCTGCTGTTACTTAGTTGAGTGTAGCTTTCTGAAAACTGCCATCTAAAATTTCTCATAATCTGTGTCCTCAGGAGGCACTGGGGCAGTGCTTTTCATGGAAACAGTTTGTCATTTTGCTGCTTTCCATTATGAGGGAATGTAAGAAGTCAAGGTATAAATACTAGCCATTAGATTCTGTTGTTAAATCAGCATTTGAGTGGTTTGAAAATTAGTGTGGAGCCTTAACTTGGACTCCCAGTGTCAGAAATGTCACACTCTAGAATAATAACAGTTGCCAGCAGGCAGCACAGCAGTATAATTTTGCCTACAAAATATGACACTAATACGATTTAAACACAGTGCAGAATGTTACAGGGTAAGAAAATTGATTTATGTGTGCCATCAAAAGCAAATTTTAGTATCTGGTCAAGACAATATATTTCTGTGTTCAGGAAAGTTAGGATTCTTTGGTTTATAAGACCTGAATAAAGATACTAATTTTTCTTCCAAGTTGAAGCTGCTAGAATTGACTGCCTGTTGATGCTGCAACTGTCCTTACAGATGCTTATTAAATAGGCAAGGCAAACCAAAACCAGAGGTCCACCACGAATAGTAATGGTTTCATTTTTTTTAAGGCAAAACACTTCAAAGATAGTTAAAGTTCAGGACAGCAAAGTTTTCCAGATCACAAGATTCTTTAGGTTCATCACATGGCACTTCCTCGTGAATTGTCCCCTTATTCTACATTTCAAAAGAAACTTTCAGACAAGGAAATGAATAGAGATGAAGCGCAGTTAATGCAGGAACTTTAAGATCCAGGTTTAGTGCTGGATGTGTCATATGTATCCATGTATTTAGATACATAGTTTTGTGTGCATTCATTCCATACCTATTTTTTCCCCCCACAGGTAGTGCAACATGCCTAAAAAAAAGACTGGTGCTCGTAAGAAAGCTGAGAACCGTCGGGAACGTGAGAAACAGATAAGGGCTTCACGAGCCAACATCGACTTGGCCAAACATCCTTGTAATGCTTCAATGGTAAATTAACCTAAAGTATTCTGTTCTAAAATACCTAATTTTCAATTGTGGAAACCCAGTCATAGTACCTTGACTGCATTTAATGCCACTAGAATGTCATTCTTCCAACTATCCTTCCTTTATGTTTAAGGTTACACCAGACAGAATATTAATTAAAATGTTTGGATCCTAATTGTAACTCCCTGTGGAAGTCTGTAAATTTTACATATTTTACCTAGAATGAAAATAATTACGAGTGTTTTATTTCTTCTCTTTAGGAATGTGATAAGTGCCAAAGGTAAGAATTTTTACACTTCTAAAACCGGTAGTTTAATATTTGTTTCAGACATTTGCAGGTATTTTTTTAATGCTTTCTTTTAAAGCTTAATACTCTCTTTTTGTTTTTTTCCCCTCCATGTGCCTAGACGACAGAAGAATAGAGCTTTTTGTTACTTCTGTAATTCAGTTCAGAAATTGCCCATTTGTGCACAATGTGGTGAGTAGAAATAATGAATGAAAACAAGCTGTCCTCAGCCCTGATTGTGGTGTTACACTCTCAGTACCTGTGTTACAGTAGCTTTAGCTTAAAGTACCTCTGTGATGTGGAGCAGGTTCTTTTGAACTTGAGAAGTGATCTTTTTTTTGTTCAGTATATATGCCTTTAACCCCCAAAGGTTTGCAAGCCTGGATCATGACTTGTCTTCTTTGGAAAAATTTGTCTCACTTCCTTTTAGGTTTGAGAAATCTGACTGTTTCCATAGATTGACCATGTGGAGCATTGTTTCATAACAGCAGCAAAACAAAAAATGCTGTGATTGCTAGCAAGGCACCAATAAATACTGCTTTTATAGGGATTACATAATTTCTAATCAATTCAATATCAATTAAAGCAACAATATATTATTCACCCTGCATGGAGTTTTAATGTAATTTGCAACTCTTGCTATTTATGTGGCCTTGAGAGCTGATGCTTTGAAATTAGAGGAGAAGGACTCCAAGTGACAGAACTGCTCTGAATCAGGCTAAAATGCCTTTTGTTTTTAAACAGCTGCTTGCTTCCAGGAGATGTTGATATTAATTTCATACTGAGGTGAATTTTGTTGTTCCACTTTTTCAACACATGATTGCAGATGTTCAATTTGTCATTAAGCAATTTGGCTGTTTTGGAATTTGACTGTCAGAGCTGCTGACATGCAGCTTTCAGTGCCTTTGTTGTGACCTGCAGATACTGAGCATTTCTGGAAGCCAGGCTGTTAGTGTGCAGTGGCACTGTGTCACCCTCATAAGTCTGCTTTCTGTCACCATGCAGTGAAGTATTAAAAACATGCTCTCTCTCTTATGGTTCATAGGTGTACATTGCATTTATCTTCATCTGCAGTATGTTTCTAGAGGAAAAAACATTCCTATCCACAGCCATACTATATTGAGACCCAGGGGTTTCCAAACACAGACCATTAGAGCTGTTTGATGCTTAATCAAGCATTGGGGACTATAAACCAACAGCATCTTTCTTAGAGGAGCCTGTGAGGGATGGGAGCAAGGCAGCTCTGTTCCAGTGCCCCACACCCAGTAATGCCCCCAGCACCTCTCACTGCCCAGCTCAGCTGCTTTTATGGTGGGACAGAACTAGCAGCAGTGTTAAACATAACTCTCTAAGGTTTCATTGATGGACTTCGACCTTAGTTTTGTTCTTTGTTTTGACATTTGAAATTTTTGCCTCAAAACACAAAGCAAGACCAACACATTATCTTACTATCTCAGTACAGGGGCAAAAGATTTGACTGAAAATAGACAATAATTAATTTAACCTAAGAGAGGTGTGAAAGTGGGTTACAGAATGCAGCAATAAAGCAAACATCTTTGTTTGAATTATTTTTACCTAGATTTAAGGTTAAGCACAGGCATTTAGTTGAAGTGCTGTTCTTACATAAACATGCATTGTACTTTAAAAAAAATATTTTTACATAGTTTTCTTATGGTTGCTTGCCTTTTTGCCTTATTTTAAACAGGAAAAACCAAATGCATGATGAAGTCTTCAGACTGTGTTATAAAACATGCTGGTGTATACAGTACTGGACTAGCTATGGTGGTATGTATACAAAATTACAGCCTTTTTTACACTATGAGGGTATTCTGTGCAAATCTTCCTGGAAAAATGATAAAACAGATTTATGGAATGGTAGCGTGTACCATGCCAAGTTTGCTTTTTTCCTTGCTTTTCTGTAACAAACTGCTTTTTCCCTCACACTGAAACCCCCAAATTTTTCATTTTTAGATTCAGCTCCTGCAAACTCCAGCACATGTCCTGGATGCTGATGGGTCTGTGTTACTGGCAGCTCTAAGCACATGCATGAAGAGCACTGGACCCTTACATGTCCCATAGACAATTCCCAGCCTTCATTAAAATGTAGGATTATTCTGCAGAAACCTGCAGACTTTTGTCACAGAGATCATCAGTGTCACAGAGAGGAATCCGTCCCATTAGAGGGGAATTTTAATGAACAAAACCTCTCTTTTGAGCTCTTAGAGATAAACATAGCTTCAAGTCTTTGAAGTTTTGTTCTTAGAGGGACAAGTTAGTGTCTGCATTCTGGAAAGCAAGGTGTGACTTGTCACAGCCCCTGGATTAAATGGACTAAACCTCTGTCCTGCAGCTGGCTGTCAGCTATTCTCAGTAACACAGCCAGCCTTTGCATGCTGGTGTGCCTGAACTCATCCCTTACATTCACTGATACAAGAGTGAATGCATCAAGTTAAATTTGGATCTGTTTTCTTAGCTTTGTGTGCATGTAATGCACATAGTAATTAGTTACCTATGGGCTGAGAAGGCTTCTTAGTTAAGGATAGTTGAAGTGGAGATCTTATAATTTAATCAAAATAAAAGTTAAGGAATCTAACTTACTTCTAATGAGCTATTTTATCTTAGCTCTCTGCAGAGCTTGTGCTCTAATATAGCAGAGTGTAAATTAAATTAGTGATTTCAGCTGTAAGAGTCTAGAGGCAATTTTCAGGTCTCCTTTGAAATTTCATTTTTGCCAGAACATTGTTATCATTTATGGATCTCAAGTTTCAACTGGAGAACATGATTTTCCATGTGGAAAATGTATGATAAGAAATGTAAAAAACAGAACTGAGATAAGATCACCAAATTATTTTGCATCATACTTAATCCTGCAGAAATGAATGACAAACAAATGTGAACTGTGGAGCAGCTTGGTCAGAACACAGGTTTGGTTTAATACTCTCACTCAACCCAAGCGAGCCCATTGAGAGAATGGATACTAGGATACACTGAGGATTATGAGATAAGTCTCTGTTGGTATTGCAAAAGTGCTGAGATGATATCTTGCTGTGATTGCAGGGTGCAATCTGTGATTTCTGTGAAGCCTGGGTGTGCCACGGGAGGAAGTGTCTCAGCACCCATGCGTGTATGTGCCCTCTGGCAGATGCAGAGTGCATTGAGTGTGAAAGAAGTGTCTGGGACCATGGTAGGTTGCTGACATTTAAAAATAAGAAAATATAAATTACACTTCTTTCCTTGCATTGCTTAAGTTAGGGCACCTATTTTTTTAACATAGCCTTTTTAGTCTTCACTGATTAGTCCTTACAGTATGTTTGCTCAAAGCAAAGATTCTGCCCATTTTAAAAATAGTGGGGAAAGTAAATTACCTGCTGAAGAACATACAGTGCTCAATTCAGAGATTATTATGTAGTCTAAATTATAATGGTTCTATCAGCTTAATTATTTACATAATTAAGCACTGCATCAAATTGCCAACACGGTTTTCTGCCATTCTTACTCCATTCTACACTAACACAGGTATTTGGATTCCCAGTGGCTTAGGAAACCATACTGGTCTCCATTTATGGAATCCTTTGAAGTTTTTATTTCAAGCGTGTCTCAGAGCTGAGCAGGGAAGACTGGATGAGAGTGTGGTCTGATTTAAGAAAAATAGTTAATGCTACAGTTAAATTAAAATTAAGGAAAGTACTAGAAGTAATACTTGCTTCATAGTTATGCTGTCTTATGTTGTCTGATAGGAGGTATTTTTCAGAAGGGAGAACTGGTCTTCAGTCAAAACTACTGCCTAAATTGTTTGCAGAGCAGGACTTGATGCCTGTGCCCATTGTTGATTATTTTGCCTTGATAAACCTTTCAGGAGGCAGAATATTTGCCTGCTCTTTTTGCCATGATTTCCTCTGTGAAGATGATCAGTTTGAACATCAAGCCAGCTGCCAAGTTTTGGAAGCAGAGACATTTAAATGTAAGTTAGTTATTCATAGTCCCTTTCACCACAGCCAAGCAGACATTCTGCTTGCTTCCTCTGTGCTCCAGAGTCCTCTCCATTACTTTTCCCAAGCAGATTTTGCCACTGCTGGAGGGAAGGGCCTGATTTCTATGTACTGGCTTTTGGTATCCAGTTATCCAGACTAGAACTTTTTTCTCTTTCATGGACCTTCCTCCATGCCAGAGCATACATGGCACTTGTTTTCCTGCCAGGCTCTTACAGGCCTCCCATGGGAAGCTGCCCCTGCAGGAGCCAGCATTCTCCAAAGTTGGAGTGTTGGCAGTGGCAGGACTGCAACAAAACAACTGGAACTGCTGATGCTGGTTTTTAACTTCTCAAAGCTCTGCAGGCAGAAGGGGCTGTGTTCCACTCTTCTGACCAGCAATGAGCTAGTTCTAGATAATTATTCTTCCTGGAAGACAGCTGCCCTAAACAGGGCCACCTGTCTTAGTCTGGCTCAACTTTCCCAGGTTGCTATGGAAGGCCTGTGTGCTGGTGAAAGGTTAGCAGCTGCCCAAGTCCTGAGGAAGGCTGTGACTCAGCAATCATCATCTGACTCAGTGAGACAGAGGGAGCACAAAGGGAAGTGACAAAAATAGTCCCAGAGCATGATTTCATCATATGATGATTTTCACTGATCTCTGACCAGTGGACTGTGGACATATGTGTGAGTAGTGTATCAAATGCTGATCTATGTTCACTCTTTCAGTAAAGCACAGGTAGCTGAACACTTTATGTCCTTTTGAACTTTGATTAATTGTTAGGACAAAACTGAAACTGGTATTGGTAAGAGGATGTGATGGCTGTGCCTGACTTTGCTCACACATTACTCATCTCTGGCTGAAACAGGGAATCTTCAAGGGAAGTTAAAAAAAACCCCACCAATAAAACAAAACAAGTCAAGACTATGCATATTTGAAAAACCTAAATTTTTCTACCAGTATTTCTTGCCTACCCACCATTAAATACTATTTGGTTTATCACAAGACAAGTATTTGTTTGTCCTTCCCAAAACTTGTATGCACGTATTTTGACTATTACAATATTCTCAATTCTTATCATGGAAATTCAAGGTGCTCTTTATCAGAAGGCTGTTTTCCTTTGAACTGACTAATCTCTTGTCCTAATTGATTTCTCCTGGTCCAGGATATTTGTGATTTCAATGTTTTACTAGGTGTCTTTAAATATCTCTTATCTCCTTTTCATCTCCCATACTTTCGTTCATAGCTGGCTATTTTTTAAGTCTTGCTTAGCTTCCCTTGATGTATTCTGCCAGGATTTCTTCCTGCATAGCAATATTGATGCAGCAACAGGTGTTCCACAAGAATGTTTTTTCAATGATCATTGAAAGCTCCCAATTCACAGATGTGGTATCACACCTTGAATAGAGAGAAGAGTTTTTTTGAGGGTTTTCACTGTTTGGTGTTTTGTGGCACAGAACAGACTTGGTAGAAACAAGATTTTTGTCAGTGAGGTAACAAGATTATAAAACCTGTACTTTTACAGAATACATGATCTTCAAATGTGGTCATGCAATTGTAGTATAAATCCATTTTAGCTGTGAAAAATGTACTGTTGCTTTCCATCACTATCTAAGAGAGCTTTTTAGATACTCAAAAAAATGATGAATCTATATGCATCAGCATTTCCAGTTCCATCTTTAAACACATGTCAGAGCTCTAAATCCCACATCTGTCCTGCTCATGTGGAGAACTCATGATATTTATTACTTCAGATTCAAAAACTGCTGTCACAGGGGTTAGACAAGGAGGAATGAATACTTGCACAGAAACTGGTAAAGTACGTGTTACTGTGTCTTGAGGAGTAACTATTCACCAAACTTCGTGTTGCTGCCAATTCCTGACTGTTTGCCTTTACTGTACTCCCTCTAGTGGAATAATAAAAACAATTTGAAGTTCAAGACAAGTTAAATTTTGGGCACTGATTCTGATCCTTGCAGCTTGTGTGCCAGCTCCAGTTCTTTAACACAGATAGAATCTCTTATGAAGTTTTGTGCAGACAAGTACATTTCCAGAGGGACATGACAGAAAATATGGAATGTAACACTTGTCTAGGTTTGGAAGTCTGCAAGCTTCAAGTGTTCTTACATCTCTAGCACTCCTTTTGATTGTTGTGAGAAAAGGAAAAACATAATGAAACCTTAACACCAAATTGGTTCTGAAGCTCCAGGTTTTAAAAGTTTGGAAGCTCAAGAAATAGTTAAATGGAAAAACATCTAACTATTTAAGAGAGAAAAACCCTCTTGAAATTTCATTTTTTGTGTCAAAAATGAGGTTTAGAGTTAAAAAAATCTAGTAAAGTGGTACTGTGGGCTAGAATGACTGAATGACATTGCCAGAGTGCAGTTGTGTCAGGGAATTAAAGCTGAACACCTCAATCAGGGCATTGCATACTTCTACAAGGTTTTAAAAACCTTGAAGGTCTGTAGTTTCCAAGTACTGAATTTGTTATACTGCTTTTCTTCAACAGGTGTCTCCTGTAACAGGCTGGGGCAGCATTCCTGCCTGCGTTGTAAGGTAAAGAGTAATGACAATTGTGAGGAGCTGATTTTAAGTTTCTTCTCCTTGGCCTCCAAGGCTGGTATCAGGCCTTACCATCCCTTCCTCTCCATGATTAAAAGGAAATTCATACTTTTGTATTAGTTTCTGTAGCCTGGGATCAGACCTGTGGGGGACAAAAGGTCTTTTATCTGTGCTTGCCTGTTAACGACAAGACAGTGTGAGGTGATCTTTGCCCTGCCCTCTTAGCTGAAGTTGGGCCTGCAACACGTTGGGGCTTTAAAGAAAACCAAGATAGTAAAATAAATCCTTGGTCATGAACAGAATCCAAGGCTTTGGAATATGCTTCGATCCAGTGTGGAACTAAAACAGGTAGAAAAATTGCTCTTTTAAACAGTGAAGTGGTTATCTGACCCGAAATGGCTGCATCCAAAGGAATAATCTCCACAGCTAATCCAGTTTATTGTGTGAACAGGCTGTTTTGTTGACATTGGTTTTACGCACTCAGAAGTAATTTTGTATAAAAAGTTCCACCTGCTTCATCATCAGCATTGCCCAGATTTCTCCAGGTGCTGGTTCATTGCCTGCTCTTACTCTTCTTACCCTCCATATGTTTTCCCTGCACTCTCCCATGGCATCGATGGCCTATTCCAAATAGTTCCTTTTTCCAGGTATTCTCACTGCACTCCAGTGCTCAGTGTGTGAACTTCCCATCTCTAATTCTTGCCTTCAGGCACCTCCATAGTTTTGTTCTGGCATACATCTCACTATGTTTATTTAAGCTTGTCAACACAAAGCCAAGTTTGCCAGGCTCCTTGTGGGCAGCAGTGCAATCCAGCCCTTGAGTATGTTACTTTCTCTGCTTGTTTATTGGCATTTTTACCCAGCCTCTTCCCCAGAAACCCTGGAACCACGTTGAACACAGAATGGTTCCTCTGTGCACAGACCCATGTCCACTGCAAGAAGACATCATTAAATTTTAATGCCAGCCAGAAAACCCTGCTGCTGACACATTTTTGCTTGCTTCTTGCTGGAGAATGTGCTTCTATGATTAAAACATTTGGTCTTTGTATTCTCCCTTCAATACACAGGCTTGTTTTTGTGACGATCATGTGAGAAGTAAGGTTTTCAAGCAGGAAAAAGGGAAAAAGCCTCCTTGCCCTAAATGTGGCCATGAAACTCAGCAGACAAAGGATCTGAGCATGTCAAGTAAGCCAGTTTCTCTAGCTAACAAGCCATACAAGTGCCATTAGTGACTAATTTCTGCCTAGGAGCACTGAGTAAATTCTGGTTACTTTCAATTGTTTTGCACAGTTTAGCTTCATTTGTTTTGAGGAAAATTTCCGTGTTCCTGAATCCTGGGACTGAGCAGTCTCATTCTTAACCATTAATTGATTCCAAGAAAGTGAAAGCTTTTGTTTAGTTTGACATTTTAGTTGTAGAAAAAATGAAAAATAATTGCCATTGAAACTACTCTTCAAGTAGCGAAAAAAAAAGATAGAAAAGAAATGGTGGGAACATGATGATTTTTCTTTGCCTGCAGCACGCTCTTTGAAGTTTGGCCGGCAGACTGGAGGAGAGGATGCAGATGGAGCTTCTGGCTATGATGCCTACTGGAAAAACCTTTCCTCCAACAAGAGTGGGGATGCAGGTGACCGTGAGGATGAATATGATGAGTATGAAGCAGAAGATGATGATGAAGATGACAATGATGAGCAAGGGAAAGATTCAGATTCTGAGGCCACAGATGTATTCAGCAATTTGAATTTAGGAAGGACCTATGCTAGTGGGTATGCACATTATGAGGAATCAGAAGATTAAGCTTAGTATGCTGGCAAGCTAAAAACATTTGGAAGGAGCCAAGCAATGCTTCACTGAGTTGTGTACATGCCAGTAGGATAGCTCTATCAGGTACTTACATATCAGAGTTAGAGAGTAAGGAGTGTGGGACTTCTGCAGTAACTCCAAGGGACATTTTTCCTGTAGATGTTGGGTTTGGGACTGGGGGAGAAAATCAGGATATTTTTATTCCCCTAAACAGAATGGTTTTGTCCTTGAGTTACTGAGTATGATGGTTCAATGCCAGTTTCTCCTATCAGCACAGGAATATGGGAAAGCTGTAGAACTTGCTTCCATTTGCCCATCAGAAATTAAGTTATTTTTTACAATGGTTTTGTTAACTGATTTCATACATTAATGCACTGGTGGGTTGGTGACTGCATTTTTTTTGGTCTGCACAATAAAAGTCAACTGCATTCTCTAATGAACTGTTATAAATATTGATCTCCCTTGAATAGTAGGTAAGCAGGTTGTATACAAAGTATAAATTGACACTGAAATTACTTCCTTGTTTATGTATGGCAGATCAATGTACTTCTCTGTGTATTTGCACATCACCTTTTCAGTATTTTTATTAGTAGATATTAATTGGTGGGGCTGTCTATAGTCACTGTAAGAGCACCCCGGATAATCAAACTTTTCTGGAAATAAAATGTTGGTATCCTCTCTGCCACAAAAATCTGTAAGGCAGTTTAGTTTCCCATTAGATGAAAAGGAGACTGGTTTCTTCTGTACCTAGCCTTCAACTCTTTTCCTTGCATGTGATAAAAACAAAAACAAAAAAAAAGATAGGAAAGAACGCCGTGTATGAACTGAGAAGGTGAGAAAACATGGAGGGTTCAAAAAGCTGGGTCCAGATTCTGTTCTGTGCAAGCCTGCCAGTACAAGGCAAATGATCAGCATCTCTGAGCTGAGAAGGTGACACCTGCAGAAGTGTTTGCAGTGGTTCTGATTTGAAAGGGAACATGTTAATTACCCATCTACAGATCCAAGTGATGGCATTTACTTTCCCTTTGTAGGGGAATGTTTTACAGCAGACAGATCATGGTACAAGGGCAGCCACCTAAAGTGTTGCTCCAGCTTTCCAAATGCCATGCTTTAATGCAAGAGAGCCCTTTTTGTTACCTGTCAAATACTGAACTGATTATATCATTACCTGCTTTTGTGGTGTTTCTCTACTCTTTCTTAACAGCTAAAGGTCATGTGTTGGCAGAGCATACCCTATTGAGAATCATTTTTAATGGTGTTAGGATTGCCAAATTAACATTTCGTAGCAAAACAGGATTGGAAAACCTGGTCTTGATACTTCCCTCCTAAACACATTTCCTACTAAATGCATGAAAGACGAGCTGGGATCCATCCAGGACAAAAACAAACTGCCAAAGAGCACAACTTGGTTATGGCAGCTGAGAGAGAAACTGTAGGAGCAGGGTGCACAACTGGTGAGTGCATGCCTTCAGAACTGGAGAGGAAACAAGTGAATGCACTGTCTGGAAACCAAATCTCCTTCAAACATTGAAACATCCAATATCATGTGCAAAGGTCTATCTTAAATGATGTACCTGAGAGATGTCTTGATTAATCTTTGCATAACCTAACTTGAAGTGACAGAAGCAGGATACCTGCCAGTTCAACACTATTTATTTGTGAAATTGGCATGTGTGAGAGAATTTCTGCTCAGCTTCATGTGGTCCAAAAACTTCCACATTGAGTCCATCTGTGGCTGGTCAATTCCAGCAACAATGCCAATTTTTAAACCTTGGCTGATGTTTCACATCAGTATCCAGTCCTATACAGAACTGAGGAAAGTACATGTGTTTCTGCATATATGTTAAATTATGTCTGCTTGTGTGTCATTTATTAATATTACTTAAACACAAAAACCCGTCTTTAAGGTTCTTGGCTCTTGAATTATGTTTTTTTCCCTCTGAAATCTGCTGTCACTGGCTGTGCCAAAGGCTGCTGACATAACAGAATTAATCATCATAATCAGGGTAAAGAATTACTCATTTTCTCATTGAAGTGCCCTTGCACTGATCCTTGCTAGATCAATACTCCAGAGCTAATGTGTGTTCCTTGGCACACTGGAAGTGAGGGTCACAGCAGTGCCTGCAGCAGATGCTCAAGGTACCTGCTGTAATTTAGCAAGGTCACTACTTTTGGACATTTATTTGCTCTGCTTTTGTGCCACTGCTCCGGCCACTGAAAATGCCTATGCTGTCAGCCTGTCTGGAAATTGGGATCAGGAATTAGCCCTGCAATGCCTGGCCTTCCAGGGGTCAAAACAGGCAAGTTTAAGCTGCTTTAGAGTAATCTGGTGGATTCAGGCTGGAACAGACGAACATGTCAATCTGTGGCAGCACAGGCTGGATAGGATGTGATGTGTTGTGTTTTCTCTGCTTATTCAGTGCAGCTAAAAGCAGGTGCTCTGTTTGGGATAGGTCCTCAGAGCTTTCAGAGAAAGTGCATAATTTTGGTTATCTTAGGGTAAATGGCAGGAACAGGATGGAACAGAAAATGAACATGTGTTCTGACTTCACTGATAAACAGGTCAGGGACAAAATCATATTGGGTCCATTTTTCTTCATTGTTGTACATTTCCTTTGAAAATCCTGTCCCTGGTTAAAAGAAGTTCTGATTTGAGAGCGGGACAGTTCTGACGTGTAACCAGTAATATCCATGAGTTATGTGTTGTACTCTAGGAAAATAAGACCTTGATAAAATCTTACACTTCAGCTTTTTTAACCTCTGTGATGACCATTTAAACAGAGCTTAAATAGGACTTGAATTAAAATCACAGCAACATGTATTGTGCCTGTAGAACCTAAAAAAAAAGCTCTGGTCACCTCTTTTCTTGCATTTATTTATTATGGTGACAGCACCAGCTCATTATGAATTCATTGGGTGCTCTTGTAGATTTAATGCATTTTCCTTTATATTCAGGTGTGATTTAGCACCTGTGACTGGGAGTCTCTTTTGGTCAATCCAGTATTCCTAGTTTTCTTTCCAGAAAATGAATGGGAAGATCATTATAATGTACTGAGTAGCTGAAAAGGTAGTAGCAGGGATGTCACAGGAAGCTAGAGGACAAACTTAGAAGTGCTGAGAGTCCTATTTGTTCAGGCAGAAAGGTATTATGTGTCTTGCAAGACATTACATGCATCTGTCCTGGTCCTGATCCTATTTCCAGAGGGGCTAATGGCAAAGTTCCCATTTATGCAAGTGGAAACAACTCAATAATCTTCAGTATCTACAGTTCATCCTAAATGTCAGGAGGTGTTATGGAACACAACATGAGTATGAGCTGAAGTGGGGAAGATGAAGCAAAGCTTTAAACATGAGGTTAATATGTTAACCATTACCATGAAAATGTTTGCTCTAAATTTCAACAGTTCCACTGGAAAGTGCTCTCAAGACTGAAAAATGAAGCTGCTTAAAGCAGGAAAAAATCAGATTCTGCAAGATGCAGAAATGTAATTACTAATATCCTGAAAGCCTTCATGTAATTAATAAATATTTGCTAAACGCTCAAAGCACATTGGACATAGACAAATTTTATCATCTCTTTTTTGTCGGTACATAAATAGAAAACACAGTAGTTGACAAAATCACAGCCTGAATAGTTCAGTTGGCAGCAGCTGTCTGCAGCTTGGACTCTCCAACTCCTACCCATGAAGCTCCAGACTAAACATACTTTATGACACTCCTTTATTAAGTTTATATGTGCTGTGTCTACTACACATGGGAAATTTGAAGTAGGGCCTAGGTTTTAGCTTCCATGAGCAGGATAGACAAAAATCAAAAGGACAATGCCACAGATATGAAGAGTAATCCATAGAAAAGCCACTAGTTTCCCTTTGCTAAACAAACAGTAGGTTCACAAGCCTGTACTTCAATATGGAAGGGGGAAAAATAAATTGCATTTGTGTCTCACCAAATTAATCTACTACAGATAAGCAGGTTTGCTGAAAAACAACTGCAAAGCATGAGAAAGCCTATTGCAGCTATCCCAACTCCTACTATTTTCTAAGACTAAAGTATGCTAAAGTGTTTGCTACATTCTTTTAAACCTCACTTCTGCAGCCTGTGATTCTCCCAAAGCGTTTCCCAAACTTAACTGTAATTTGAAATTCACTTTGGTTTCCTTCTGAAATGAGAAATACTTAGTGCCTCAGGGCCCCAGTAATTCTTTCACTTCATCTTGATGTTACGTCACATCTGTTGTGGATTTTCACATTATAAAAATGCTAATTAAAAAAAAAAATCATTAGAGTGTAAAAATGCCAACCCCTCACAATTTCTATAACAGGTAATACAAGTATTTTACTGCTATGGTTGCCTGTTGCTGTTCCTACTGTTTTATTTTTGGCATAGAGACAGGAGCTGATTATTTTGAAAGTGAATCCCTGCTAGTCAGGCACATAAACCCTTAGAGTACCTCCAGTCTGATTTAAATTCAGCACCTCATTTTGATGGCAGAGACAAGGATGAGCCCCTTTGAGATTTTCCCATCATCAGGAGAGGTGTGCAAAGACTTAATCCTGGATGCCAACACCAATTCACAGGGTGTGCCAGCTCAAGGTTGTAACAACTGAAACATGACCTTTCACTAGCCTACTTTGGAAGCCTGCAGAAACCCAAATGCATCCTACCTGGAAAAACAACTACTGCAAAGCTGCATCCCATGAGAAGGTATTTGCACTCTGCTTTCTTCCTCAGGAATAACAGAATATGTCCACAAGCTTGTACAGGACTCATTATTACCATTTTTACCTTATTAGAAAAATAATAATCTATTGAGCGTGAATTTAAGCAAGAAAATTATGTAGGAAGTTCCCTAAAGATGTTTTCCTATCTAGGGCTGAACAACAAAGCTGTACTGAGTGCTTGGAAGGAAGGGTATGCAGAGGACAGCACCATATGCTCACAGTTGGCTTTTTCAGCACCCTCCTCTTAAGTCTGGCAGCGCAGGCCAAGAAAGCATTATGCAGGGCTTAACCTTGGGGCTTTTGTTTGCCAAAACATTCAGAGCTCCTGTGGAGCACCCTGCAATTCCTTACCAGGCACTTAGTGCATACAACCACTGCTGCCAGATTTTGGACATTAAGAATAATTCAGAAGTTAGATAATAAATTGCATTCCTTCAAAATTCTCCCCACTTTCTTGATGCTACATGCATTTCAAAGATCCCCTCCTGCCATTTACCTGCTAGTACTGCACAAAAACAGCGCTGTGGTCTACTATCAAAAGCATTTCTGAGCAGAACAGGGCCAGCATAAACGTTGCATGTTCCATCCAAGTGTATCACACCTTCCGAAAAACACTGCTCTTTTGTTCAACAGTTCACAAAGCCATCAGCAAATTAACAGCTTAAGAAGCCCTTCCCGCAAGCAACACTTCTGACCTTGGTTTAAGTCAGTAGGTTTTAGTCAACCGAGGGCAGACCGGTGCCCAGCATCCTGCTGGTGCTGGAGCATGTATTCCTGCCATTCCCTGGGCTCTGTCAGAGCTGCTGCAGCCTGTGCAGCCAGCCCTGCAAGCACCAGAGCTCACTCCCAAAGGAAACCACTCACTGCCACAAGCTTTCCCCCTCCCCTGCTTGCCACCAGCTGCACCTGACCATCACATTTCCCTTGTAGAGAAACCCAAGTGGTCACTCACCCACAGGTCAAGTGACTCCAGGCTGGTCAAAGCTCCTCGAGACCTCTCAGCTCACTCACTGCCTGCTCCCCTTGTTATAACCTCTGTCCCACCTGCATCCCTTCAGTAGGGCCCACCTGACTCTGTGTGGGGCAGGTGTGCATGGCTTCTCTCCTCAGCTGGCCTCCAGCATTCCCCACACATGGCAATTCTGGCAATTCCTGCAGCCCTGGATTGTTGCTCTTGGATGAGCTGCTGTGGCCGCTCTGCACATTTGCAGATGCTACATGATCAAATACTGAATCCTGCTGTACCTTCCTGCTTCTTCAGAAGATAAAATGTTGCAGCATAAAGTATAAATAACATTTATCCTATTTAAGATGTGACAGATCTCCTATGCTATGCTATTTTATTATATCTAAAATGAATTTGCAGATGATGATATATATTTTCTGCTGACCCTGAATGTTTTATCATTAAAATCCTAACACTCTTGCTACAATGCCTTCATAATATATTAATATGACTATCTCAGCTTCTAGAAAACTAAAATATAACCTCATGGTCTTTTATGTGCTGTAATTTTTTCTTGGGTATTAAAAGAATATATTACAGCTATATCAGATTATTAACATTGAAAATGAGCCAGAGTCCCTAAAGTACCATTTTAAAATATCTGAAAGTCTTTGTCCTTTTAGAGATGTTTGGTTCTCAGATAATAACTTGCTTCCAGGTTTATAGAGAAAGTTAAGAGGTCTTCCCACTTGCTCCATGGCTGCTGTAATAAGTTGCAGCCCAGCAGGAGAGTGTGCCCTGGGGTGACAGGCATTGCTGCAGCTGACAGAGAATTAACATCAGTCCAAGCAGTGATCTGACCCGTGAAGTTGCAGGACACAGTGTTTTGTTTCCAACTAAGCTCAGGTCCTTTGGTGAAATACCCCAAGGTGTGAACAAAAGCCAAATGATCTGTCATGTTCTTTACTGGACCAAGTCTAGCATCTGCATTTTGTTCTAATACATGGAATATTGCCAGACTACATTACTAATAAACCTGCGGTTTGTTTTTCCTGTACCTGTCTCTGTAGTCCTTCAGCTCCCCAGGTGCTGAACAGTGCTCTATGGGTTGTGGTCCTTTGCTCATCAGAATTTCAGCCCTTTTCCCTCCTGCCAAAGCCCCACTGCTGCCCAGTCACCTTTAGGTTCAACTGAACTGCAGAAGATATCTTGTCCAGTAAGCCATGACTGTGTCAGGATGGGCTAGGTGCCAGTGAAATGCAGCCTGTGGACTGTGGATTGTCCTTGGATAACCTCCCACTTGTTCTGTGCCTGCGGGACCTAAGGGGAAGCAGCCTGGGTCCTTTCAGACACACAACTGCGGCAGGGTCTGCACCATTGTGTTGCCTTTTTCCCAATATTACTGTTCCTTCTGTCACTAATATTGACAATTTGGTGTGTGAGATCAAACCTATGAAGCCTTGGAAGTTGCTTTTGCAGTATGGTAAGTGATGGAGAGCCCAAGTACAATTCATTTCTGTTTACCCAGAACTGGCAGCTGGGAACAGCAGGAGGCAATTCTTGTCTCAGGAATCTCAGCCTGGCACCACTTGCTGGTTTCCTGGGAGCCATTTCTGCCTAAAGAATCAAGTCTAATCAAGGACCAAGGCGAAGAGCACAAGCTCCAGCTGCTTGCAGAGTTCATGCTCCCTCGAGTAATGCCTCTGCTCAGAGCCTTGCAAACCCAAGCTAACAGCACACAACGTTTCATTCTGAAGCTGAACAAAATGATCAGCACTGAAAGCTGTTTGTGTGCTTTGGTTTTCTGCAGACAACAGGACTCTCCAATTTTTGAGATTCAAAATTACTGAATACACATATAGAATTAGTGGCTGTAGTTTAAAAAACCCTCACAGAAGACTCAGCTCATATTGCCTGTTTTAAGTGTAGGAAATCAGCAAACAATAATTTCCTGTCATTTAAATTACAAGAGCTGTGCAATTGACCTTGGGAAAATTAGAAATGTGCTGAGATAACAAGTATCCACTTACAGTCACAGAATCACAGAATTAATTAGATTGGAAAAGACCTCTGGGATCATCGAGTCCAACCTTTGACCTTGCCAATCAGACCATGGCACTGAGTGAGCTGTTTGGTGATTGTAGCACTTCCCTGGGCAGCCCATTCCAATGTTTAACCACACTTTTTGTGGAGAAATTCTTCCTGAGGTCCAATCTGAACTATTCCTGGCTCAGCTTGAGGCAATTTCCCCTTGTCCTGTTGCTTGTTGACTGGGAGAAGAGGCTGACCCCCATCTGGCCACAACCTCCTGTCAGTGAGTTTTGGAGAGTGAAAAGGTCCCCTCTGAGCCCCCTTTTCTCCAGGATGAACACCCCCAGCTCCCTCAGCTGCCTCTCACAGGGCTTGTGCTCCAGACTCTTCCCCAGCCCCATTGCCCATCTCTGGACACTCTCCAGCCCCTCAGTGTCTTTCTTGCAGTGAGGGACCCAGAACTGGACACAGCACTCCAGGTGTGACCTCACCTGTGCTGAGTACAGGGGACAATCACTGCCCTGGTCCTGCTGGCCACACTATTGCTGGTTCAGGCCAGGATGCCATTGGCTTTCTTGGCAACCAGGGCACAGCTGGCTCATGTTTAGACAGCTGTAGCCCAATTGTTACCATATGAACAATAAAACATTTTACCTTGCTTCTAAGAGCCCAATCTGAAAGCAGTTTTTCCAAACTCAGCTTTCACCTCTGTTGCCATCTTAATTGGAAATTTATGGCACACTGGATCAACTGTTTGCTGCTACAGCCACACTCTGCAGGGAAGAAGAAACCAATATCATGCTTGACTGACTGAAGGAATACCTTTAAAGGTGTGGAAGATGAAGTAGAAGTGCAGGAGGTGGAATTCCCAGGTCTACTGTATACTGTAATATATTCTGAGGTGTTAGAATTGCATGCTTTCAGTCAGTTCAGAGTGATCCTGAGGGCTGGTTGCACCAGACATCTGTGGTCATCATTCTTACTTCTCCCATGGAAAGAGAAGTCTTTAATTTCACTCTTGCATTTTGTTAGCCACCCTGAAATATTTCATCATGGCTGAAATGGTGAAAGCTGTGTCTCCATCTGTGTCTGTAAGCCACAAAAGCACTGGTTTTTCATATGAATAAATGCAAGTCCTATAACACTTTGAAGATCCAGAAAGTTTGTAAAATTCTCTGCTTTTACTAATCCCACTACTCCAAACACTTGGATTCCAGGTTTAACCCATTGTGCCTTTATCAGTAGAAGAGTAGCTTCTGACCAGATGGTCCTAAATTTGTGCTTCTAAATATTACAGAACTTTCACTGTCAGGAAAAAAGGTCCTTCTGTCACTTGTCCTTTTTACACAGAGAACAGTCAGTTATGTGACACAAACTATGTCACTACCCAGTTGAAAGAACTAACGCAGTGTTAATCTGGTTTCAGATCCATCCAGCTGATGATATGATAGCTCTGGTATTAAACTGCCTTTGTGATTTCAATTACCTACCTTTTATATGCCTGGAAAGTAAAGTTATCAGCATAAAACTAATAAAGCAGAGAGTTCTATAAAAGTGGCAAGTGAGTTACTGCAATTGCTTTAGGCAGTGTAACCTACTTCTGCATAGTCACAGATGGGGAAGGTTTACTCATTGCCTAAAGTTTATATGTGCAGAAAGAAAAGCAAGACATGAAAGCAACCCTGTTTCCTCTAATAACTCAGCTTTTCCTTCTCCTCACTGCTGTCCTGCCCTCCATCCCCTGCCTCCTCAGCAGCCAAAAAATCAAATCAATTGCATTTAAAGGCAAGGGATGAAATGGGACTATACTGTAAAGTGAAGGCGAAGGTAAGGTGAAGGAGGAGGTTATTAACTAAAATTATATTGCAGCTTAGGGGATAAGAGTAACAATCTAAAGATGTAATGAATTTCAGAAACCCAAAATGCAGCTGTTTTAAATTGTATTTTTTATATTTGATTGATCAGGCAAATGTGTTACTTTAGAGATAAGGCAAAAGTTATCACACTGAGAGATGGTTTCTGGTTGCACTGTCATCTGGTTAAAAAGATGCAGCACCCAAGGGCTCTGCTTGTTTATTGAAAACATCTGTTTTATTTCGAGAAGAAAAATTAAAAATCATTGCTTCAAAAAGAGTGTGACAGAGCTGGAAAGATAGAGTTAGTTTAAGTCTGTGACATTACAGGGACCCTGACCCTTCTCCTTCCTGCATATGATTATCAGCCACACCAGAGTCCTGCTAATTTCAGCTTAATTCCTTTGCTGCCCAAGAGGTACTAACTGGAGTATGTCAATGTGTGGTTCACATGTGTGGGTTTAACTTCTGCTGAGGAGCCTGATGTCACTGTGAAAGTGGTAAAAGCCAGCCCAAAGCAGTGGAGGAGCCCTAGCTCCCTGAGCCGAGGTGCCTCAGCAGGATGCAGCACCTGAGCCGGGTGGGTGAAGCTCCTCTGGGTGTGCCTGAGATGGGATGCTGCCCCAAAGCAGGGTTGTGTGCAGTGGGGATGACATAATCTCTAACATCTGGCCTGATGTTGTAAGTCTGATGCTGTGATGTCCTGACCAATTTACAGCAGAGTGAAGCTCCCCCTAGAGCAGCCTGAGCTGCTTGGGGGAGTGTGTTTGCTGCACCCTGGCAGCTCCAGCCACGCTCTGCAGGACCGACATGCATCTCTCCAGAAGGGCATTGCACAGGACAGGGATTGGAAGCAGCAGAGTTGCTGCAGCTTTAGAATGGGGGTAACCAGGGAAATCCCAGGCTGAGGAACACTAACTTGCCTAAACTGCTTCCTGGGCTTGGACAAGGCCCCTCATCAAAGAAAAACTCCTGCTCAAGCCTTATGTCTGTAGTGCCAAGTAATAAGTGGCAAAAGGGAGAAACTAATGCACAGAAGTTCTACCTGAACACTAGAAAAAACTTCTTTACTGAGCTCTAAGCACTGGAACTGCCCAGAGAGGGTGTGTAGTCTCCCTCACTGGAGATATTCAAGAACCACCTGGACACATTCCTGTGCCATGTGCTCTGGGATGACCCTGCTTGAGCAGGGTGGTTGGACCAGATGACACAGTGTGGTCCCTTCCTGACCCATCCTGTGATTCTGTGATTCTGTCTTTGCTTGAACTGACAGTGAGGGGAGAGCCCTTCTGCTGGGCAATTGCAGCTTCATAATTCTGCTGGTTTTTAGATCCCAGTATCCAAGTGCAGACAGAGGGAAGGATGGAGAAGCACCTGTTTTCAGATGTGTTTCATTTCCCCTGCCACTCACAGAACCTGAAGACAGAATACAGTGGAAAGAGTACTTGAGGATTGAGTTCACTTTCTTTTCAGCAGCATACTGACTGTTTTTAATGTTTGCAAAGCTTTTGGCTATAAAAGATGTACATGGCTGAGAGGTTACTCTTGGTCTGTAGTCTCTGCCACAAAGGAATTCCTCCAGACTCCTTTTCCTTCCTTCCTTAGCTCCTCAGAGACTTCTGCTGCTGTCCCTGGCAGCAGACCAAGGGGAAACAGCTTCAGTTGAAGCTCCCCTTGTAGAAACAAAACACCATTGATCAGCCACGTCTGTCAGTGCCAACAACTTTTGAAGCTGGCACTCTTTTAATGCCTGGCTTCTCTCTGTATTTAAGGTTCAGGTATGCAATGTAAAGAACTCCCCAGGAGAGTAATTTTCTTTATTTCATCTTTTTGAAAAGAAAATCTCCTGCAGCTGACCAGCCCTGAAAACATCAGTTCAGATCCACCTCAGACCAGGCATGGGAGATCCTGATGTTCTATTCCTACCCTCCAGTGAGCTGCCACTGGCAGGTACAGAGCACTGGGAACACCAGCCTGGAGACATCCAGGCTGGGATTAGAGGTCCTGGGTTGTCCTCAGCTGCACTGGTACTTATTCAGGGCAGTCCCTTTAAGTAAACCAGAGGTATTATGTATTTATACCTAGGTACTTACTGAGCTGTTGCATTGAAAGATCCTAATCTTGCTTTCACCTCTGTGGGATATTGATTTTAAGAAAATACTCTATGCTTCATTTCTCAGGACTGCAACACAACTTAATGGATCATATACTTAGAGATCCACCCCCATTAATTTCTAGCTTACATTCTCACTCTTTCACAACACCAAAATGTCAGTGATCTTAGCCTTTTCAATATTATTACCACTTAAAACAAACAAGGAAAAAAGAAGGCAGAAAAAGAAGCTTTTATTTAAATAACACCATCCACATATTATGTTTGAGCATGGAGGAAGAGTTATATAAAGGCCCTTCCACTTACCTTTTCTTTGAGCAAGCTAACCCCTCACTTATTCCTTGATGATTGACTTTTGTTTGTTTAGTATGGCCCTTATTCCCTTCTTGTTCACAGATTCAGCAAGCATGAAGGTTTGCTATAGTTGACATCAGTGGAATTTTATCAGCAGAAAAGCAGACAAAAATGTAAGTACTACTGACAGAAGAGGCAGAGTCTGAAAGAAAAAATATGCATTTGCTGTTACTGAAATGGAGGAAATTAAACTTATACTTGTCTATTTACAGCTATATTCCTTTGAAGCATTACAAAACCCCATGAAAATCTAGATGTTAGAGACTGTATAATCACTTAGAAAGTTAATGTGCATAAACGTACACAAAATGTTTGCTTTTTTTCCTGCACAGCCCTTTTACTGTATAAATCAGACCTACTTTATTTTTACTTGCTTAGCTTTGTACTCTTTTTAAAGCATCTCAATGAATGAATACATATTTCTAGATCCTTACAGCCTTAAACCCCAAATTTATTACTGTATTTTCACAGCAAAAAAGACCTTCCAGACATTTTCCTATGAAACATATTACTGGAGATAGGACTGAGGGATTTAATGGCTCAAAATATAATTTCCAGCCTGGGAGGTATGTGAGAAATCTGAGTACAAAATGTCATGTCTGAGAAGAGTAGAGTCTCACCAGGAGAACTGGAAACTCCCCAGCCCTGTCCTGTTGTGGTGGCAGCTGGGAAAATGATGGACACTTTCCCTGAAGATTGGAATCTTTTCTTTCCTGCTCCTGCTGGTACCCAAGAGCATATGGCCATGGTTGTAGGGATGAGATAGCTACAAGCCATAGCCATGCAGAAACCAGGGGAAAAATCACCCTGATCATTGGAAGCATATGGATCCAGTGAGGCTTGAAAGCTGGGCTACAGCATGCTCTGCTGGCAGCATGGCCCTCTGTGCCTCAGAAAGGATGATCCTACAACATAGGGATGGAAAATGATGTCTCTCCCATGCCAAATGAAGAGCTGGTTTAGAGAGAGCAGGACAAACTAGAAAGGGTGGTAAGGGAGCTCCTGCCTCAGGATTATGCTCTGAATGTAGCAATATCACAGGAGAAAAAGCACAGGCAGGTTAGGGAAATATTATAGGGCAGAGAAGAGTCATGTGCTTACCAATTTTTTCTTCTAATTGATCAGGGATCTGTTAGTTAGCAAAGGCTTGGTTGCCTGTGCTGGATGCTGTACACTCAGAGAGATGTTTTACAGGCACACAGCATCTCTTGTTGCAGCAATGCCTCTGGCTGTAGTCACATGTGGGACTGGTTCTGGATGTTCAGGAGGGGAAGAAGTATCACCTCCCCCCACGTAAGACAGACAGCCTGATAGGTTTTTCTTGCTGCTCTTACATCAGTCACAGCTTTCTCTGTTGGCCCCTATCTGCATTTTATTACTTACCCAAAAGCCCTGCACATGCACATTCTGCCCTCAGGGGTCACAGAGGTTGTAAGCATGAGTGGTGCTGGGGAGTAGGGGCCCCACAGTGACCACGAGTGGTCTGTCCTACTTCTGAAAGGGGACTTGAGTGAGAATGTGTGTCACAGTGCTGCTTGCCAATGGCTCTGCCTGCAATGTAGATGTCTGTCTAATGGGCACTGAGCTAAGACCAACAAAATACAAGTCACACAGGCCACTGAACAGCTTCTGATGTTAATGACTTCTGATTATCACTGGCTCGAGCTGCAGCTGTATTTTATTAACACTGTGTACAGAGTGAGTAGAATTCCAGATGGAGTGCAAAGTACCTTTTCTCTTGTTTTGCCTGTAATTGCAAAAGCTTAAATTGTACTTGTAGCTGTTTTATGATTGACCTTAAACAGTGCATTTGCTAGAGTGGAACATTGCAATTTAGAATGGAAACATCACACAGAACTGGTCGATGATCTCTATGATGCAAATAAAAATAGTGCCACGAATGTTCAAATAGATATTTCTTTCCATTTTGTCTTTTCATTTTTATTGCTTCCTTAGGTCACTTGAAATGAAATTGTCCTTCACAGGTCAAGCTATGGCTGCTTTGCAGACAGCAAAAAAGACAGTGCTTTAGATCATTAGAGCCCTGGAGATGTTACAGCAATCCAAATGATTTGCATTTCTGAAGGAAAGGCTTTTATTTCTGAACTGTTCACCTCTTATTGATCTAAAAATGTACCTTTTTTTCTTTCCCTCATGAAAATGCCTGTCCCCAGAATTGAGAAAATAAGACATATTTCTAGCCTTGATATACCACCTCTCCATCAGCTCCCTGAGGAGCTGCCCACTGCACTTTCAGTGCAAGTGATGGTTATGGAGGAAATGAGCACCTTGGGCAGTGGAGCTGCACTAGTACTCAGTGGATAAAGAGGAGGGAAAGGAGGTGGAAGACTCAGCTCAGGGACCAGATGACACTTCCAGTCACAGGAAGGGGGCTGCTCCTGCTCTGTCAGCTCCAGAGACCAGGAGCTTTTTATGAACTGGCTACTGGCAGGCAAAGCTGTGCAGCCTTGGCAGAGTTTGGGTCTGGAGTGGATGTTTAGACGAGGCTCTCTCCCATTCCCATCAGATGGGAGACACAATTCCCCCACACCTCAACTCCCTCCAGTAGGGCCAACACAGTGCAGTTTTGGGAGGTGATGGGACAGAGCACATGCTCAGACTGTGAACAAGAAGCACAGATATCAGACTGGTGGCACCTGTAGGGGCTATGCTCCACTGCATTTTCTTGCCTGAGTCATCTGTGCACCATGTTTTGCTTTCCTGCCAGGTCCTCTTTGGTCTAAGAGGGAGGCATCCTTGCCTCTGAGGCTGGGTGCTGCCTTTGAGAAGGCTTCCCTTCCCTGGAGTGTGTTTATATGGCTCTTATTTTCAGCCCTTGTGGTGGCTGGCACTGGTGCTGCCAAGAGAGGCCAGGGCCATGCCCCAGGCAGTGCTGGCCTGTGGAGTCAAAGGCTCAGGAGACGAATGAGGATGCATGAGAAAAAGTTAATGGAAAATAATGCCTCAGTGCTCACAGAGAGGTTATTACATTTCTAAGGCATTTATGAACAAATAAAATGCATCTACAACTGGAGAAAGAGCTTACCCTGCACCTGCCATGTTCTCCTCCCCACCTTCCAGCAATCCTCTCCCTTATTAGCATTTCAGCACCGCTTTTCTTTGAAGTACAAACTGTATTTTACTAATATTATTTCCATTCATGCTGTGGAAATGAAACTTATGACAGTGTTGATTTCTCAGATCTCCTCAGCATCTTTGAAATTTGCATTAGATTATTCTAATCACTTAGCCTCGTTGTATATATTTACACAAGTACTTTTGATGTTTAAACAGATCAGGCTGCGATGAGATGTGCAGGGGGAAATATATACCCCTAAGGAAAGGAATGCTCTTTTTTCTCAGACCACATCTTCAACTAGAAGTTTTGAGATAAAACAGTGGGTCAGTGCCTTTGAGACCTGAAGGAAGGACTGGGAAGATGGAGGGATTGGCTCTGCCTTCAGCAGCAGGCAGCAGAGATGGAGCGGGGCTGTGTCCCTGCAAGGAGAGGAAGGTGGTGAGGGCTCATCCTCTAGCACCCTTTATCACCAGTGTAACCTGGGCTCCTGGCCATCTGACAGAAGAGATTGTCCAGCCTGAACCCATGATGAATTAATCCATATCTACAGGCACAAGGTTCTGGGGACTGAGCAGCTGCCAAATCCCAGCTGCCCTGAGTCCAGCAGGAATAGTAAAATGTCCTTCTTTGGGGACAGCAAAAAGCCTGGGACTGTGTGCAGTTGTGGTAGCTCTGACCATGACATCCAGGCAAACCCTGCAGGACCTGAGCTCCCCTGGGCAGAAGGCAGGGTATCTGGGAAGCATTGCACCCATATGTTCAAGTTAATTAATTTGTTTTCAAGGCTGTGAGATTCTGGATCTGTAAGATCCAGAATGAGAGGCAACAGGAGCAGCCTTTACACAGGAAATGTGACCAGAAGAAAGTGGTGAAGCAGGCCAGACAAAGGAGAAACAGATTTCTTGAGGGCTGAAGGAGATAATCTTTCTAGAAGATGCAGGATATTGCCAGGTATCTCACATAAAGTTTACCTTCACAGATAGGGATCATATTTCTATTTGCAATTCTTGAGGTATTGTAAAGGAAGAATATTCTGGATTATGATGTTAATTTTATTTACAATGAAATCTGTAGAAATTAATCCATTATAATCCCTGTATTGCCATTCACTGAAGAGTTCAACTTGAAGATACTTGTGGGTTCCTTACAATGGAGAATATTCTGCAAAACCCATGACAAACTCTTTCAACAGTTTTGATTCTGTAACTTGATGTGGTGAAGTTTGTGGGTACATACCTTAAAAAAAGAAGAGGAGCCTAGTCCAAGAATATGCAATTCCATAAACTCAATACCAGATAAGAGCAGACTTTCTCACTCACACACTGAAACTGATCTATCCACTTAGACATGAAAATAACATGTTTTGAATAAGTCAAAGATTTTGAATTGTCACCAGTGAGGATAGCTTTCCCCAAAGGCAGAAAAGATCTTTTATCTCTCCTAAGCTCTTAGACCATGTAGAGTCAAGTAAAAAAAATATAGAACAAAATTAAAATGTCCTGCTTTATGAGAATTCAGAGATCTAAAGAAGTTTCAAAGACAACATTTTCAACTTCATAACCTTTTCACAAGCAAAAATTTCTAGGAGCAGTGCTGTCTACCTTCCCAGGACTGCCTAAAACAGGGCAGCCAAACCCGAGCTGGAAGAGGAGTGAGCTCATTGCCAATGCTGGATGGGCAGTCAAAAAACTCCTACTGTCCTCTGAGGATGCAGCAGAAGGAACCCCTCAGGGCTTTCATTCTGGCTGATTTATTTTGTCCCTATTCCTTGTGAGTTCACAAGTTAGATGCCTTGCTGCACTGGTGAGAGATACTGTGACCCATGTGAGACAGCCAGGAGAGAGAGAGAAAGAGTCTAATGGCCATTTCTCACCTCGAAGGACAGAAGTTTGTGAAGCAACCGAAAACACCCATGAGATTCATAACTTTTCTCCCCCACAAAACTGTGTTAGCACACACAGCACTGCTCACACAGGGGGTTTTATTCCCAGAGGAAACCAATTTCAACAGGGCCATTTTGACTTATGCCCAGGTACTGCTTCAGCTCCATATCTGTAGAGGGAGAAATGCATTTTAGTGCCTGTCCAACATTAGTAGAACCTCCCAAGGTGGACAGGCTCATAATATATTAAGCTTTGAGATCTAGTTCAATTTTTGGAAGCAAATTCTTTAAACAAATATTTATGACTAAGAATGATATGTCAAGTGCTATGGAATGGCTTCTGGAGTTAGTTTTGCTCAACTTGCTTATTCCTAATGAGGGCATAGACAGTGCCTATGCTAAGGAAGAGTGAAAGGAATGGTTTGCTTGTGAAGTTTCCAAAAGCAGTTGTACTTTTTCCTAAAATAACCTAAAGTGATAGAAAAAACTCCTCTCTTCTCTTAAAGAAAAACATATCCAAAGTGCATATTTCAGCATGCTTTCTCCCTGAGGATTTCTCAGTCTAGAATAAAAAGGCTGTTTTTTCCAATGGTTTTCAACATGCTTGTGTGTCTGCCAAGTGTTTTGAATCTGGCAGTCAAATACTGCTGGTAAGAACCATCAGTTCCTTCAAGGACTTGACACCGCAGCCAGTTTGTATCCCAAGTGACTGTAAAAGGAGGTGACTGCAGCCATCATTTTGTTAGATTTAGTCAAAAATATTCCCAGAAGAGGCAGGAGGGCATGCTGGGAATTGTCTGATGAGCCTGCTGGGAGAATAATTATATGGCTGGCAGTTTGTTTGCTTCATCTTTTGTAGCACTTTCTTAGTGGATTTTGTGGCATTTGAACACTCAGCTTTTTGAATTAAAGAATCTTTACTGTCTTTGTCTCTTTAGCTAATTCCCAGATTATACAGTCTTGGATGTGCATTCCAGGGCTGCTTCTGTATTACAGGAGGTATTAGAAAACTAAACCACATTTTTCAATATTTCCATTCTTACTTGTGATGAAATTTTCTGCACTGTAGCTGTGACTGAATTACAAAGAACTCCCTGTTCTGATCGCAATGCCTACACAGACATTAGGCCCATTTGTGTTTTAATCATGCTTCTTTGAGCACAGTGAATATCAAAATTTTCAATACCTTTTTTTTTGGTTAAAATTGCACATATAAACTTTAGTGGTCTTTTTGTTTGTTTTTAGCAATGTAACATAACAAATTACAGCTTAAAAAGTGTGGAAAGGTTTTCAAGAGCAACTTAAGTACCTGGGAAACAAAGTTCTATTAGAATTTTAATATGATTCAACATCTTTTGAAAAAATAAATGGGAATGAGCCCCTAGAAGAGAGTATGTAAAAGCATTAGCAAAAGATCAGTTCTGAATTGACAGGAAAATTGAAAACTGTGGAAGGAACCACGTTAGAACCCACACTTATTCAACTGACTACAAGGGATTCATCATAGCTATGAGTGCCTCTAATAGAGCAGGTAGGCAATTTAAAAATGCAGCAGTAACAGCAAACCCAACTCAGCAAAACATCCCTCTGGGAGCAGCCTGTCTGGTCCTCTCTGGACCAGTTCCTGTGCCAGCTGCTGTTCCTGATCAAACAGACCAGCCTCAGAATATCCCAAGGCAGCCCTAGACTCTGGTTTTCTCTGGTGGGTGTAGCACAGGGCCTTCCAGCTCTGGGTTATAATGCAGATACACAGCTACGTGTCTCTAGATGTAAATACATAGAGGTGAATACAAAGGAAGGAGGAGAAAAGGAAGTAAAGGAGGTGAAAATTACCACATCAGAGCCTTTTGCTGCTATATAGGGATAAAAATGTATTGCTTGTGACTCTGCTCAAAAGAGAATCTGCTCTTAAGAGAGTTTACTACAATCTTGTTTGTGCACTCGGGTACTTCAGAAGACTTTGTTGGAATGGAGCTGGGAAAAAATTGGATTGTTGGCCAAAACTTAAAAAAACCCATTTTCTTGCTATGGAAAGGTTATTAGCATTCTCACAAAGATGACTGAATTGAAATAAGAAATCATCTTAAAAGCAAAACTACCTTTGATGAGAATCCTGCAGAAAGCACAATAAAGCATAAAAAGGCCTGTGGGATCCTATTTTCTTCTGCATGTGCTTCCCAACTGCTGTCTTTGCTAATGGGTCACCTGGGATGTGCCTTCTTTCCAGCAGCTGAACTAGGGCATCTTAGGAGGGCAGCAGGGATCCAAAGATTTCCTAAAAGACATGCTGGTGCTGTAACCAGATTCTCAAAGGGGGAAATCACTCCATATCTACTTCACCTTGTTGTCACTTGCACTGCAGAAATATAACTTGACCCACCAGTCAGAATCAGCCTCAGCAACCAGCTCCTGACAGAAGTTAGCACTGGAGAAAAATCCGAATATATTACCTTATGAGCAATGAAGAAATGATAGCTTTATATAGAGAAAGTTGCTATTCTTCATTCCATTCATTTGAAATTTGACTTAACTCTGAAACCTGAGGATATATATCCCTTTTAAGTGTTTAGTAAATTAAGGTAATCTGTATCTTTCTGAATACTGAATGTCTGTCAGAGGTCAATTTTGTGCTCTGTGATCTTTGTATGGTTATTTTCTCTTATATTTTTATCTCCTGACCTTTTGACCTTACTTTTATTTTATTTTCCATTAACAAACTCATTTTATCTCAGGCCTATATTATTTAAAAGTAAATTTCATTATAATTTTATCTAACTTCCTTCATATTGAAGCAAAGCTCACTGATCTTCAATTTAGAGTGATTTTAATTTAAAAATCCTCCCAAAGTACAATAAAAAGAACCTCTAAAATCCTCTTGTAAATAATAGCTAGCCATAGCAGGATTGCAAAGAAAGGTTTGGTGGTTGAAACAAGAATAAATAGCCTGGAAGGAGTACAGAGAGCTTATCTGAGCAGTCCAATGAAGTTCCATTTCAGAGGGGGCCAAAGGTGACTTCCTACAACTCAGTCTTTCCATGTGCAGTGGAGACTCAGTAAGTTACAAAAAGGACACCAGCAGGATGTGTTTCTCTCAGAAGGCACCATAAACACTTGGAGGAATGACTTTATCAATTTTCCTGGACAACTTCTCTCTCTCTAAATTCAAACCTTTTCAATAAAAGAAGAAAAAAAATCACAACAGGATAACTTGCATCAATTTTTACTGTATGTTTTTCCTAATACTGCCTGACATGATACAAATAGCCTTTCTTGGGCTCCAGGCAGAAGAGATCATGAGCTTCTAACACATCCCAGATCCAGTGGGCTTCACATATTACTCATATCCACACATCTCCTATCTACCAACTAAACATCACCACAGACACACTAAAGAAAATGAATTAAAGAGAAAAAGTTTAATGGTAGCACACAAAATCCAGGTTCACTGATACTCTGTTATTCTGCAGCTGCTTTCTTTTACAGTTGGTTTCTTTGTATTATCTTTGGCTTGGTCTACACAAGAGGCAAAGGACCCTTCATACATCAATCATTCTGAAGTGAATCCATGACAACCTATGTATGTGGATATAGCACCTCCTGATCTGCAATTAGACTTAGGTACAAAATTTGGATTTATGAATCTGGCAGGTAAATGTATGGCAGCACTTAAAAATGACAGTGTTTTAATAAAATTAGAGATGTTAGGGTGGATTCCCCCCCACCCCCACACTTAATAGTTTTGTGGCCAGACTGATTATCATGATCTTAATCAAAATTATTTTTCTTTTTTTATTGTTCAGAGAGTTTTTTCCCATCTTCCATTTTATTTTACAGATTTTGATCTTACTAGCAGGCTGGAAAGCCTTGTTTAGTTCTCCTATGTGTTAGAAGAAAACTAACAAAGAAGAGAACTAATTGAAGAAAAAATGGGAAGAAGATCTGGTGTGGAGAGGTTGGGAAAGGGGAGAAGCAGCACAGCAACAATAATTGCCAATAAATGCACACCTCATCAGCAAGAAGAGTTATTGAGGTATTATTCAAAGCAGGATTCTCTTACCCCAGTAGGTCTGCCTTTCCTTACTTAGTTTTGGAAAATAGTCTCTAACTGTATTCTCAAGACACCCTGACACATCTAAATTTCCTGTGTGGAAATTATTTGTGTCACAGGAATTATTTGTGTCACAGTTTCCTCTCTTTCCCCCTTTTTCACTGAAATTTTTCACTCAGCTTTATGGTGTCTTGCAAGACTAAATCCTTATCATTTAAGGCACTGCTGGAAACTAAGTGATGCATTAGCAGCTCACATGTCCCATTCACTTCTTTGCATTCATCTTGTGCTAAGAGGGAAAATTATGTTGGATCCAGAGGAGCAATAGATTTGCTGCCTTTATTTCAATATAAACAAATTCATTTTAAAACAGGCATAAATTTACACATTATTTATCTGAAAATTAAATGGAGTTACTTGCTTTGTCTGCACAAAGGCACAAATGATCATGTTGGCCATGCACTTAAACCCCTCAGTAGCAGATAGCTGTTTTTGGCCAATCATTAATTATTGTATAGGTTTAAGATACTTTCAAGAAGTTTGAGGACATTTGTTCTGACCTGCAGTAATAGGGAAAGAATTTGGTAACAAAATTTAGCTGCAAAAATTACCTTTCTCGAGATTAAACACCCCATTTATCATCATGATCAGACAATGATTTCCCAGTAGGTGAGAAAACCAGACCCTGTAAAATGTCAGCTGCATGGTGCCTGCTGAGACAAACAGGACAGAGAGGCAAAGAAAAAGTGAGGGAGACCCTTGTTTGATGCTCCCTTCCCTGCTACAAAGGGACTCAAGCCCACATGTTCTGTTGTACCTGACAGGCAAGTTTTTCCACTGAAAACAAGAAAAATTATGAAATAGAGTGAGAGAGGTGAGAGAGGGGAGAGAGAGAAACCAAGAAAAGGAAAATTACTTCATTGGCTAGAGTTAGGGAGTTACTATACTAAGGATGTTCTTACTAATATAAAAATAATTGCAAAAATTGGACAGGAAGAAGGACAAGTGGTTCCCAGAAACTTACCTCTGGCAGGACAAGGAACACTTCTCCTGTTTTTTCCTCTGAGTAAATCCAGATGGGCAATGTAGTGAGGATGGTGTGAGTAAGCCTGTGCTGCTGGTTCCCATGCAGCATTTTTCCCACATTTTGGTCTATGGGGTGCTCATATTCATAAAAATTCAAATGGCCTAAAAATGAAAGAAGCAAACATTTCTTTAGGAAAATTCCCACAGTTACCCAAGGACATTGTCTGGATTCCAGTAAATCAAGTCCATGCCATACTGTAACTAGGCCACTTTTCACATTGTCTGGATTCCAGTAAATCAAGCCCATGCCACATTGTAACTAGGCCACTTTTCACTTTGATAAGCAGTTTTTTTATTTTTTTCACTTTGGGAGTTTGTTGGATTTTTTTTAATGATCTTGGATGTTTTTTACTATTAACTAAGGAAAAACTTATAATAAAAGCATTATTCCTCTTCATTTAATTTTAAATTAATTCTTGATTCTTTGTGAAATCTCCCAAGAGTTATTCTTATGTAGTGGGTTACACCAGAAGGCTCTGATTTAGATTCTTATGTGATTAAACACTACATTATATAAACATAGCAACACAGCTTGATTTAAAATATTAATAATGAAATTTCATTATGGAAATTAATTCTCATAGGCATAAAAATCAGATTTTGATGACAAAAATTTGTCATCATTCAGCAGTATAAAAGATCACATTTTCTTTCTTGCAAACACAGTTTTGAAAACAATGCTGTAGAAATCAGTCTCATCCAGGATAAAGCAACACACTGCATCCAGTGGAAGAAATACCATCCATGTAGCAAACAGAAATATGCTTAGCCAAAGGTCAAATCAAAAGGAATAGGGTGGAAATATTCCCCACTTACCAGCAGAAAGTAAGTTTAATAATTCCATGCCACTCTCATCTCATTGGAGGTAATGAGCCCAATGACAATTCAGTGGCAGCAAGTGGAAATTGTTTCTTCCAAATAGAAAATTCAGGACAGATAAAAAAGAAATTGCATCTATTTAACAAAAAAGAAAAAAAGAAAGAAAAAAAGCAGGGATATATTAACATGAATATTAAATCTTCACATTTAATAAGGAGATAGCTACTATTTCTTTATGAAGTTACAAATGCAGATAAAGTTATTTCAGACTGTAATTATTAGCAGATTTATTCTCAAATCATAACCTTGCCACAAGTCCTGCACCAGGAATAACTCCACATGCTCTGTGTTGATCCAAGGTGGGGTGGGACTGGATGTGCACACATCCTGTGAGCACAGAACCATGGCCAAGTGCTCCCATTCAGGTACTGCCTCGTTCTCTAACAGCCACACAGGAGCTATGAAAGAGGTGATTCCAGCTGAAGTGAACTGTGAAATAACCCTCACAAAAAGCAGTGTCAGCTTCACGAGTGTTTGTTTTCAGAGTTTGTTTCAACATGAACACTGTTCATTATTGCCAATCACCCTGTACCAATTACTGCCTAGCCTGCATATGTCTATATATGTACACACTATATCTATTTATAATAGATGTTGAAAAGAAGATATGCAGCAAGAGAGTTTTGTGCTGTGATTGCAGCTGAAAACACAATCATCAAATATCTTCCCAATTCTTCAGTTCGGCTGTTGCTCTCCACAGGACTTCCTAAATACTTGGGACTGCATTACCTTCTTACCTTTCTATTAAACAGGAACATACCCAGATACCACTTAGCAGACAATACCATTTCTATGGCTTTGATTGCTGATAGAATCTACTATTTTTTTTCTTTTCTTCTTTTTTGTGGAGTCTTTCCTGCATAATTTAGAAACATGACCTCCATGAAATATTTAAAAAGGAGCAAAAGAAACTGTGCTTTCAAATGGAGCAAGTTCTTTTGAAATGGAAACTAACCTGGAATAGGTTGCTCAGAAGAATTACAGGCAGTGATACAATGCCCTATACACCCAGAAAATTAGAAGAATTTCTGACATAAGAAAAGTTTTAAAAGCTCCTACAGAACTACACTACTGAGAAGATGAGAAACCCAGATTTTTTTCTTTTTTTTTTTTTCCTGATGAGAGAATAAGGAAAAGAAAAGGTCCAGTATCAGAATGCAATATAGAAGCACTGGAAACAAATTTTAGGACCTTTAAATGGACAACACATATTTTGCAACCTTCCTGAAAGAGAGTGCTGTAAAGAATACATTCTAAATTCCCCCCAAAATTAATTTCTAAATGTCTATATATATGAGACAAGTCAAGATAGCATCATAATTGTGAAGCAGACAAACATTCTGGTCTTATAATGGAAAATTCCAATAGCCTGAGACTCTTTAATTAGAGCACTGAATCTCTGCTGCTGTACCAAGTTCCTTCTACCAATGCACAGCTGATTTAGTGACTCCCCAGGCCCTTCCTGCATTTGTTAAATCAAAGGTAAAGGAATTTTCAGGATTATTACTGAAATTCAATCTATTTAAGGAAAGTAATGGCCTTTTCTTCTTCCCCTTTTATAGAATAAGGTTTTAAAGGTAATTAAATTGAAGTATGATTTTGGACACATTTATGTTACAGTGCTGCTGGCTGCTGTTGTTGCACAAAGTGCAAGTGCTGTAGAGGGGCAAGAGATGCAGCTGCTCTAGCCATGGAAGTGCTGCCGTGGTGATGACAAATGAGGAATTTTCTCCCACCTGTGGCACGGAACATGTACATCAATGGCTGTCACACACTCAAGGAAAGGTTGCGCTCAGATGTTTCCTGTATAGTCTCTACCAAACCCAAATGTGTCTAAGAAAGATAAAAATATTCTATTATTACTTACTTGAATGATTATTCCCTTGGCAGTTAAACAGTCAGAAATCACAAAACCCTGGCTTATCTCCACAGCATTTGCTCGATTAGCATTGCAGACTATGAGCCAGAGTGACCTTTTTCTCCCATTTCTGCATGTGAAACCTGATGCACATTCTCATGGAGGATAAACAAATCCTTCAGTATCCTCTAAATATAGGTTTTAAATTGCTGTAAAGATTGCCTTCTAATGGAACTATTTCTGAGAAAGTGGGGAAAAAGTGGAGTCAATAAGATGCCCTTTTACATCCTCTAGATTTTTCTCCCAAAAAAGCTCAGGAGGATGACAGTGACTTATAGACTGAAGTAGGTTTTCATGAGGATGGTTATTTGGGGTATCCTCTTCACAGTCTTGGCTATAGACACTTTCAGATTTCATATGAAGCACTGTAATTCTGGGAACACAGATCTGACTTAACATGAAGGAGCAAAGTAAAAATGTGTTGAATTCACACTTAAGAGCAGGCTTTCTACACGTTTGCTTTTCTACATTGCTCTCTGTGAACAGAATGATGTATTACTGTCTACAGCGTAGTAAGGCAGCCTTTTGCTCTGTGGCCTGTTTTACACTTTGCACACCACTTGCAATGGTATCATCCCAGTTTTGTTTTTCCTTAGCAGGAAATAAAGCAGCCCAGTTTTAGCTTAGAAGATCTGGAAGTAAAACATAAGTCATGGCTCTGGTATTTCTCAGTTCCTGCCTTCATTATTCTGAACCTCTGGCCAGCTGCAATTCACACAAAAGGTTTCTTGTATGTTATCTTTCTGCATGTTTCATGGGAGTAAGTAGGCAGGAAGAAGAGAGGCATGCTATCTGTGCACCAGCTGAGCATCATCTTCCTTCACACACTGGAGAAATTGTGTGCTAATTCTCCCTGTAGACAGTATTGAACAAAATACTGTGCTCCAGGAACTCCATGTTACTATTGATGAGTTTGATAATAAGAGCTGGTCAGAGATCCAAGCTGTACTCTGCTGGGTTCTGCACACATTTAATCTCTGCCTCACATCTTTTATAAAACACAAATCAACAGAGGGTGAGAACAAGAGGCAGCAGAGATCAGTGAGGTGGGCACTACCATGGGATGTGGCCTGCTATCATGCTCCTTCAGGCATCATCACAAAAGAAAATATTTAAATGGGGTCAAAACAATTTTATTCTGTTTTAGAGACGGAAAAAGTTGTGAATAGTTAGCAATAGGGTGCATATCTGTCCTTTGCAGTCTCTGGATGTTTTGTATCTTGAGAGGCTGTTTCCAAAAAAGGACATCCATCAACTGGAGACATCACTTCAGGCATTGCCTGAAGAAGCTGGTCAAGTGACTACCATCAAAGAGCTCTGGCCATCAACATGCAGAGTGAAAGGGAAGATGCAGGGTGTGTAGGTGATTAGAAGGAAACTGGTTATCTGAAACTCTCTGAAAGTGACTGTTCCGAGAAAGAAAAGAAACTGCAAGCATGGATCAGAAGAACAAATACTTTCGTCAGTTTGATTTAAATTTACTGAATTACCTACAAGTGAACAAAAAAATCGTGCAAAGCAGTACATAAAACATTCTGGAATGATTTTGGATAGTTCCTCTGGATTTTTACCTCTCCTCTGATAATTATGGAATAATTAGTTTCTGTACCTCTCCTGAAGTCTGTGCATCTGTCTGAACTGGTAGCATCATGCTCATGAAGATGTGACCTTTGGAGTTAGCACTGTGACAGGAAGATTTGGAACCATCAGCAGTGATCAGAGCTGAAGTTCTTGATCCCTATTTCCTGCAGACAGAGCATTCATATTTAGAAAGGGAAAAGGCTGGAACTTGTCACTTAATTGGGTCCCTCTGCCCAAGCCCAGCAGGAATGGTGGTAGTACCACCACCATGTCCAGGCACTCAGTGTTCTCCAAAACACCCACTCTGGTGTTATGATGGCTGATGCTCATCATCAAATTTATTCAAAAATTGGGTGTAGCAGGTAAGATAAGATTGCCTTAAACACCCTAGAGCTTTTGAAAAACTTTAACCTAGAAGAGGAATTTAACCTATGTACTTAGGGAGTTATATGTTACCTTTGTGGGTTTTGCTGCTTTTTACATGCAAGCCAGAGTAATACCCCATCTTCTATCAATAACTAAGCCTAAAGTTACAGAATTAATTATGGGGTGGAGACTTCATTGCAGTCTGCAATTTCCTCATGAGGGGAAGAGGAGGGGCAGGGACTGATCTCTTCTCTGTGGTAACAGTGACAGAGCCTGAGGGAATGGCCTGAAATTGTGTCTGGGGAGGTTTAATTTGGATATCAGGAAAAGGTTCTTCATGCTGGGGCACTGGAACAGGCTCCCCAGGGAAGTGGTCACTGCACCAACCTGACAAAGTTCAAGGAGCATTTGGACAACACTCTCAGGCACAGGGTGGAATTCTTGAGGTGTCCTGTGCAGGGCCAGGAGATGGACTTTGCTGATTATTGTGGGTCCCTTCCAACTCAGGGTATTCTGTAATTCCACGTCTCTAAATATAAGGCCAGCCTGTTGTCAAAATGTGCTGCTCTGTGTCTTTGGCAGCAGCCTGTGCTTGTCTCAGTGCAGAGAAACTGCAGAACCACAGCCACAGCTTTACTTGCCTTCCCCATAGTATTGTTGGTGAAGGAAAAAGAGAAACTTCAGCCTATGGCTTGAGGGCAGACCCTCCTATGTCACTTTTATCTCCATAGCCCTATGTGTCAGACTGATGGAAAATACTTAATATTTTTATAAATACTCTCATGACATCATAATTTAGATCCTCAATCTCAAGAGCCTATAACAATAAGAGCAGCAAGGTTGTCTTGTACAATCTTGCCCCTTCCCTAGGTTAGCCTGGTAGTCACTGGGTTTCCACATCTATACTTTCCACTAACAAAAATATCAGCAAAACCTAAGCAATTTCCTTTCTGCCTGAGAGTGAAAAACAATATAAAATATTCCTTCTCTTTTTTTTTTTTTTTTTAAATTCATGACTCAAATTTGACTTCTCATGTTGTTAAGGAAACAAACCAGTAAACCAAACAAAAGCCAAAAGCATCTTACCTTTCTTCCCTAGGACAACTTGAGTGTTGACTCCTCTTGGCCACTGGCTCCTACAGAAGACAACTGGCTCCAGGTGCTTTCAATTCCTCTGGCTAATCATCTCTCTCTGGCATGGCATGTGCTGTCACCTCCCCTGTCCTTTCAAACCCCTGTCCTTTCAAACCAGAGGGGTTGTTTCTTTCATTGTAGGCTACATATCACAAGCAGAAATCTAACACATCTACAGTTTATGCTAAATAGTGATTGGAAAGCTAAACTTGGAAAATCCTCAGTAATGTCTGCTGAGCAGGAAACTTCTGTGCCGTATACTGAAATAGGCATTCACAGAATCACAGAACAGTGAGGATTGGAAGGGACCAACCCCTCTGCCAAGGCAAAGGTACGGGCACCTACAGGAGGTGACACAGGAACACATCCAGGTGGGGTTGGAATGTCTCCAGAGAAGGAGATTGCACAACCTCCCTGGGAAGCCTGTTCTGGGGCTCTGCCACCCACAGTGTGAAGAAATTTTACTTCATGTTGAGGTGGAATTTCTTGTGTTTTAGTTTATGGCCTTTACTCCTTGCCCTGTCATTGGGGATCAATGAAAAGAGTCTGGCACTCCTCTTGGCACCAGTTTTGAGATATTTATGTGCATTACTGAGATCCTCTCTCAGTCTTCTTCAGACTAACCAGGCCCAGCTCTTGCAGCCTCTCCTCATAAGAAAGATGCTCCAGACCCCTCATCATCTTTGTGCTCCTTCACTGGACCTTCTTCAGTAGCTCCTTGTCATTTTTGTCCTAAGGAGCCCAGAACTGAATACAGTACTGCAGGTGGGGTCTCACCAGGGCTGAGTAGAGGGGCAGGATCACCTTCCTCAACCTCCTGGCCACACTTCCTGATGCACCACAGGATACCACTGGCCCTCCTGGCCACAAGGACACATTGCTGGCTCATGGTCAACTTGTCACCCACCAAGACTTCCTGGTGCCTCTCTACATACAGAGCTACTCTCCAGAAGGTCACCCCTCAAACTATGCTGGGACTTGGGGTTATTTCTCCCCACATGCAGGACCCTGCATTGGCCTTTGTTAAACATCATTAAGATTCTCTCCATGCAACTCTCTGGCCTTTCAAGGTCCCATGGAATGGCAGCAGAGCTTTCAGGTGTATCAGCAAATCCTGCCAGTTTTGCACCACCAGGAAACTTCCTGAGTAGTGATCTTTGCTCATATTACAACAATCCTTAATATTGCTGAAGTAAGATTGGTATCATCAAGGCTTTGACTTTACTCAGATAAGGTTCATGTGAAAGGAAGTGTTTCTCTGAACATGAGTGGGAGTTAAATGAGGGCTAATTAAAGAACGCCCTAGAGTTGTGTGAACTTTTGCTTTTAGTAGTGACATAAAAAAAAAGAAGATAAAAATTCAGAAACACAGTTTAGATAGCCTTAAAGTTTTAGGTTCCTGCACAAAAATCTTCTCACAGGATTTCAGAACTATAGAAAAGCACTATGCAAGCTGGGAGGATTTTTATGCTGACATAATGGTTACATTGGGAATAACGAGTAAAACAGAAGTTGCAAAAGATTGCAGATTCTAGCAGAGGAACTAATTTCAACAATAAGAGGAACCAAAACACGGGGAACTGAAATAATTGGATTTCCTTAATTGCATCTGTTTCTAAATAATGACAGGCATGGAAAATTTCAGTAATTTTGTAAGACGAGTAACCTGTGAATGGCAAAAGCAGTCTTCTCTTTAATGCACACAGCTGGCAAGGGAAAGGCAACCTGTTCAACACAAATCATGTTCATTCTACCTGCAAACTGCCTAAGAAATCCAGCCCCTTTTCCTTTGGTAAAGCTCTGCTTCAAGTTTTCATTGTCTCACCTCTACATCTGAAGCTTCCTCTTCCTGGTTTCAGTGCATCTACTTTCTTTCCCTAGAAAACTGTTTAACACATTGCAGAAAAATGTATTTTGCTGACTTATGACCTCTATAGTATTTTTGTGCTTTGCGTCCCTCATCTACCTCTACTGGATCAAATCTTTTCCATGCTATCCTTCTATCAAAGCACACACTGCTCAGTGCTTGTTTGCAGCTGAACAAGAAGATAAGAGGTGACTCTCCAGCTGCTGGTGCCCTCCAATACTGCACTACTACTTCTTCCTCATTTACCACATTCCTTTTGGAAATGGGAAGCTTCCTGTAAAGAGAATCTACAGTCAAATTTCTGCTTAAGACTTACTGATGCCTTCTGATAAACCTAACAGCTGACAGTGACTCATTGCCCCTGTGTTGTGGTTACTCCCTTTACACTTATTCCAAACTCTTAAGCTCAGCTGGATGCTACCTTTGGTTTTACATCTGCTCATCTTCTGATCACCTACCGAGGTTACAAGGTCTGTGAGGTGAGGGCAGAGCTTTGTTTTCTACAGTTTCAGACACTCAGACACCAGATGAGCAGTTTAAGCCTTTTGGATGTATGTGCACAACATCTCAGCTTATATAATGCCTGGGACATACATAGCTGAAATCCAGCTTCCTCATGTGTCCCACAGATTGCTGAGTCTCTACTTAGTTTTGAAAACATCCCTGGTTTTCCCCTCCAGTTGGGATAAAGTGGCATGCTTCCTGGCCAGCTGCCAGGGGGAGGAGGGAACGGGTCTCTGTGGTGCCTTCTGCATGCAGTCACTCTCTGATATCCTTTGGCTCATTCTTTGAGGGAAAAATGGAGTACTTAAAAGGACCAGGGACAAAAAGTGACAGTGCTGCATTACAATCCACTTGATTAGGCTGATGTGTCTGAGGTTTGGTTCCCTTCTGTCTTCTGTCATCAGCTGCAGCACTGCAGGGTTCATCACAGTGAGATTCTCTTCATTGCACCTTTTTATTAATGAAGAATCATCGCAGGGCAACCACATGAAAAATAAATAGTTGCATAGCTATACACAGAATACAAGTGTGTGCACCTGGTTTTCTTCCAAAACCAAACTGCAGTCCTCAATCTTGTCACCAAGGAAGATGGCTGTGCTGCAGAGCGTGACAGTGGGAACAAAGAAATTACTTTTGTGGAATACAGAGGACTAGATTTCTGGGTGGCTTCACCTTCTCCCTTTGTGATGTTTTAAACCTTTTGAGGTGCATATTAAAGGCTGCCAGTAGATATATATAGATATAAATAGGGAATTTGTCACCAGGTGAAAGTTCTTATGTGACCAAGGCAAATCTCCTAATAAAAGTAAAGATTTTTAATTTAAATATTCTCACTGTTATTTGTGGAAGACTCAGTGCAGCTGCACAGGAGACCACTACTAATACATCATTCCCTGACATCAACAGTTTTCAAAGAAAGCCTCTTGGAAGGTGCTCTCATATGGTTTAGAAAGGAAATAACAAATACATACAACTAAATAAAAAGTAATTGAGTGAGTATGTGCATGCTGCATTGGTGTCATGATAATTTTAATTAGTCAGGGACCAACAGTAGACCACACAACACTGTGAAATATTAGAGTCACAGAAAGAAAATATAGGTCTGCAGGTGTCTGTTGGAAGTAGATTTTTCTACTTACTTAAATTCTCTACACGTGTGTGTGCATGCATAGACAGGTAAAGCCATAACCCGTAAAGAAGGAAGGAGTTAAGCAGAGAACAGAAAACAGCAGAAAAAGGCAGGGGGAGGGATGCAGCAAAGCATCACTTAAGAAATGAAAAAGAGGTTCAAAAGCAAGAGAAGAAAGGCCAGCAAGAAAGGACTTGGACATCAAGCAGCAAAGGCCACTTCTCAACAAGCGGTGACAAATTGCTCAATCTCCTTCCTTTCAGGCTGAAAGGAACTGATGGCAGGGGGCATTGAGGAGCAGGAGATACACCCTGTACAGACGTGACAGAGGCCACAAGATCTCAGTCCACAGCACATGCAGGTCACTGCACAGTGACACACCACTGACAGTCAACAAAAAGAAAACTATTTACTTTAGAGATTAGCTCTGGAAAATGGGAACGACCATCCAGGGACCCAATGGCCTACGACAAAAGCAATGTCATTTCTCATTACTTGACTCTTTCACAGAGTAATTAATCTTTTCAGAAAGCTTCTAGGCAGGAAACTCTTAGATTCATCTCCCCTTGTCCTCACTGGAGAGATTTTCACCGGGCAGGGAGCCCAAGTGATCTGAAAGAGTGTGGCCCCTCAGAAATCACAGGCTGCTCAAGGTGACTCAAGGTGGCAGAAGCAAGCTCTAGCTATGGTGAATCCTGCCTGACCTCAGAGGAGGCTCTTCCTTTATAACAGCCTCCTCTTCATTTTCTGAACCTTAAATTATCACCGTGTATTTCTTTCTTAAAAACATTTTAACACTGACATTATATGGCAATGTTAAAATTGGAATGTCATTTCAGGAAAACCTATAGCCAGCCATGAAAGAAAAATATAAACTACTACAAATAAAGAAGTCAACATGAAAAACTCCTTGGAATAACACAGAGGTGCCTGTAAATAATACAAATAAAGGTTTAATAGAAAATAGTCACAGAGAAAGTAACTATGAGAAAGCTGATAAGGAAAAAATTGCAAGACTCTTGTGTAAATACTGAAGAAGCACAAGGACCTTATGATGTGACGTGCTTAGAAAATATGGATTCCAAGCATACCTCTACCACAGTGAATTTGGTAACATCTCTATTAAACCACTAAGGAGTTTCCTCTTTACCAATATCTACCCAGTAGCTGCCATTTCACACAAATCAGTTACTTTCAGTGCTCTAAATACTAATCAAAACAGTATTATGTTACTTCCTGGAATTGGTGCAAATACCACAAATGCACAGTATTTGGAAAAAGATTTTGTTATGAAAATCTCCTTTCCTCCATCCTCTTTTTCCAATCAATTTTACCTTTCATGTTTAGTTAGAACCTCTGAAGATCCCTCATTTCTCTTGCTGTCAAAAGACCGAGGAAATACATGAATTTTTTCAAAAGACTTTATCAAAGGATAATTCATGTAATTTCTTAGAGATAAGTGGAGTCTTCTCTTTATGCCCATAAACACTGGGCACCTGGCAAGATGTGGCTGAACACCTGGGCTGCAGTCAGTGCAATCACTTTTCAGAACCAGGTCTGTTTCCCAGGGCAGGTCCAGTAGCAGTGCTTGGGTGCTCCCCTCAGCTCCCAGGCAAATTTTGTGTGCTGGGCTCCACTGAGCAGGTACATTTACTCCTCTGGGTCCCTCTAGGACAGTCTGTAGCTGTGCTGCTTAAGTGTTCCACATAAAATAAGGCACCATACATAGGACAGAATTCAGGAGCCACTGATGTCAAGACTACCTTTCGTCATCTTTTCAAGTCACCCAAAAAAAACCCTCCTGAATTCTCTCTGCTGCATGCTGCAGACTGAGAACTTCAGCAAGAGTAACAATTAATCCCACTTTTATCTGTTTCCTTTAAAGACTGCATCAACTAACATACATTCCTTTGCATTTCCTTCTTAGAGTTATTGTCTTTCCTCTTATTATTATTATTTTTTAACCAGATGAGCTGGAGACAGGGCAACATTTTAAAACATATTGGGGCAGTGTTTCAATGTAGGAGGATATAAGACACCTCTGCACTCTATCCCTGTGTATTTAATTCTTCAAAAGGCCAAAAGGCAGATGGCAGTAAAAGAAGATCAGCAGCACAAACCCAGAAGTGACACAAGTTCCTTAAATTGAGCCCTTCTGAAGTATTTTTTAATGCTGATTTTGCCTGTTGCCCAGGCATCTTAATAGTATAGATCTAAGTGCTTTAATATGACATGGATTATATCCATGTCCTTCAAATTGTCCCCTGGAGCTATCCAGGAGGCTATTAAGTGCATATCACTTAATTACTTAATTAATCACTTAATGATCATTAAAAGTGCATGACAGGCTTGTTCAAGGCAGAACATTGGGGAGTATCAAGACTTGGGGAGTGTCTGAACATCCTCCCTGACTCAAAAAGCACAAAGCAGGTGGGTGGAGAAGGGAAACTAAACAATCTCCCAGATAAACACCATGATTATTTTGGTCTTTTTGGCTGAATCACTTCTACCCATTTTTTACTCACCACCTGAGCTGTTGGCCAGGTCTGGTAAACAAACTAGGCGGCTCCTTTATACATATAAGTAGAGATTAGATGGCTGAAACAAAATTTGAAAAAAATGAATTAATTGTTCTGGCTTAGAGGTTGCCAGAAGAAACCTAGGTGCTCCAGGCCTGCCCTGCACTCAGCAGCATGGAATGCAGAAAGGATGAAGCACCAGAAAGTAGCTCAGGGGAGAATTAAACAGCTCTTCACTGTGCTTGGATTTAGGTTTTGCCCATCTTAAAGGGATTCTTTCTTCCAGATAAGGCACTTGGTTCCAGACTGACTCTTCGTAGCAGTTTCTATTGGTAGATCCAACACAGAAACATCCTGTGCTTTACAGTGGGCACAGCAATTATGGATTCAAAGCAAAAAAAAAAAGCTGGAGGAAAGGTGAACTTGTTTAACTTGTTAAACAAGTTCACCCTAAATGAGATTAATCATATCCACTGCTGATACAATTGTTTTCTTACTGTAAACACAGCTTTCAATCTCAAAGGTGATTCTTTCTAAACCCTGAGCCACATATGCTGAGAGCCACTGGACAGGCTTCTGTTCCTTGGAGTGCCTAGAGGAAAAGAAGGACGTGGCTCATGTGCAGCTGGGATCTAAGGCAGCTTTCCACTACTGACCTTTTGCTGCTCCCTTTCTCCTGAAGACACTGGGACTCACCCAGCAGACCACTCTGACACTGCCTCACCACATTTGAACTGCATGAGACATCACCAAAAGCTCTCTCAACTTAGGAAAGGGCCCAAATCAGTTTAAATACCCTAGAAAATTAGCAGCAGGTGTGCAAAGATAATACTTTATAATGCATAGCCAAAATTATGGGGTTTGTAGGATTAAAAAACAGGGTGGCTACATCCTGTAGATTCCAATAGCTCTTCCCAACACACAAAACAGAGGAGTAGCCAAAGTGGGGACATTGCTTATATTTTCATTCTGCAGTGGCACTCGGATTACACCTGTCACTAACATTTGATAATGACTGCTAAATTGTGAAAACTGAAACTTTGAACATGTAATAGGTTTTAGGGTTTTGTTCTGTTGCCTTTTGTTTTTCTTTTCTTTTTTTTTTTTTTTTTGTTAAAAGTTTGCTCAGAGTACTGAGCTACTCAGGTTTGGCTCTAGTAAAAAGAATCTCTTCCTCAAATGATACAATCAGGGGATTTTTACCATGGGAAAATATAGTTTGGAGGTTTTTTTGGGGGGGAACAGATGCAGCATCACACAGTGAGTCAAAATGGAACTCTGTAATGTGAGGATGAGAAATGGAGATCCCTAGGCAACATTACCTCCTGTGTCTTGTCTTGAGATTCTCTTCACTGTACACAGCACCAGTGGGTAAAGTAAGAATCTCATTTTAACTTTGGTTTGCTCCTCACATGTTCCGTCACATGTTCACAAGTAGTGCCTGGGAAATGTCAGCAACATTCTTGAACCATTCTTGGAGTGAATTGGTCTTCCAAATGCAGAAGCAGCTGAAAGTACAGAAACAGGGAGGAACAAGTGAGACCCTCCCACAGAGACTAGAACCAAACAGTCTGCTGGAAAATCCTGAAGAAGAAATGTGTAAATTTATGTAGCATCAAAGATTTTTGTGGATGTCCAGCCTCCCTTTGTGACACTAGCCATGGCTCAGGCTGACTGAATAGTAGCACCTAGAGCTCTGCCAAGAGCTTGAGATCACTTAGCATTGTGTGCTTGTCACTGCAGGTCCCCAGCAAAGAACGCCAGGGCTGCACATGACCACCCAGAAGTACTGCTTTGATCTGGGTCAGGCCATGGTGGTTTTGGCAGATCAGCCAGAGTACACAGCCCAGAGTGGTTTTTATGCTTGATCTGACTGCATGCTAATACAACAGTGTAATACAACAGTATTAGGATTTAATGTAACAGTATTACAAATTACAATAAAAGTTAAATGTACTGCTTTTGAACAAATCTGAATCTTCAGGGTGAGCTTACACTGCATCACTGCTGTGTTTCATGCAATCAGAAGCTCTCCAATCTCAATTTAGAAGTTTGAAAACTGGATTTATTATCTAATCAATAGATGGCCTCAGCTGAACTCTTGAATATGAATCTGCTCAATGTACTGCACACCACCTGGTACACTTCTATTAACTACACCAGTAGAGTTTCAATGTTTCAATGACAGCTGAAATTTCCCCAGCCCCTCTCCCTCTTGCTTCAGCAGTAGACAGAATCCCTGTAGGATGAAAAAGGATGAGCATATGGCTAAATTGATTACTGTTGTTCTTATAGTATTTAACTTCTGTCCCTGGACTTGTTTAAATGCAATTTGTGATGCACCCTCTCTTTTTCCCAGCAAGGACCACTGAGATGGAAAAAATACACAGTCTAAAGCTAAAAGAGATCCAGTGGAAAAGAGAAATTCAAACTGAGGATGCATGTGTCAAGGGCCAGGAAATATTCTGTGGAAACATCATGCCTCATGGGAAGATAAATATGCAGCTGAGAGGCAATTTTGTAAGTGTTATGGAAAACAGCAACTTTGGGGCCTGTTACCATAACCACCTCAAGAAAAGAAAAGAGTGCTCCATGATATGAAGCAATAATAGGAATGGGAGGTTGCTCCTGGCGTGAGTAATGCTTGCAGAGACATAAGGCTCACAAGTAGAATGCAGAAGTCTTCTGCTGTTCCTGCAGCCAGGGTGGATAAACAATGGGCAGCCGATCACAGCTGACAGTCTCAAGGGACTGGGAAATTCACTGAGAAAGCAACAGGATTAGGCTTGACAAGTACATGGAAAAATTAGCCTCATTTTGAGGCTAACAGCAAATATGGTTGCCAATGAAAGAACTAAGAAAAGCAAGTCGTGTATCACTGAGAACATATTACAACTAATGTACAGAATGTCCATCGTGGCTGACTGGCAGAGCAGGACAAACCATAGGCTTGAATAATGAACTAAGTATCAGATTTCATTTGAAATACAGGGGGGAAGCGAATAGTAAACATGAACTTTCCATTTTCTCCCAAAAATAATCACTCTAAAGAGACTCTATAATTTTAAGGATAGAGTTTCCAGGACACTAGACTGAGTTTAAAAGCAGTCCCCTCTGTGCCTGGCAACCAGTCCATTCCAGCCCACCCAAGCACAGGACTCATGGAAGCTGGCCGAGGCCAGGCAGAGCTGCAAAGAGAGTGCACCAAAATTTCTTCTCCAAAGCTGGTGTCAACCTAAAGCCACTGAGTTGTGTACTGTAAATAACTGAGGTCACCCAACCTGGCCAAAGCCCTCCTACTTTAAAACCTGTGATGTCAGGCGCAGTTTCTACTGTGACAGAAGATACAAATTAGACATTCAAACCTTTGCCACATTGCCAGGTATAATTAATGGAAGACAGAACATCAGCTGCCTGCCAAAGGACCCCATGTCAACTGAACCAGGTCCAGAAAGACTCATTGTCTCAAACATCATGACACTCCCACCTGAAAAGTGGTTAAAAAAATGATGTTGAAGTGTGATGATCATTAAATGTGCTGGGAATGGAATATTAGACTGCATGGTTACAGGCTGCATCCAAGAAGAAGTTAAATCCCCTAAACATTAGATATCCATTGAAGAAATAAGAACCATTATTTATATACCCACAAGACCAGCTACTGCATAAGGCTCTCACTACTTGTAAAGCTTTTAAAACAGTTGGTTCACAATGGATGCTATAAAGTGAAGATACTCCAGTTCAAGAACTGGAATTTGCAAAACAAAGTAAAAAAAGTATTCTATGAGCAAGACACTGATTTTGAAACACTCCATACTTTGCAACATAAGCAGCAACAGTTCTGTGTCCCAACAGGAGTCTGAGGAAAGCAGCACTGTTTTAAAACTAATGGTCTATAGCATACACAAATGGCCACACACACACATGGGTAAGAAATGCTGATATAATTTATGCTCTTGAGCATGCAGCAATTCTTTTGCAGCTTAAAGTGGATACACAACCTGCTCACAACAAAGCATCACAAGTGCACCAGGCAGAGATTGCTCACATCAGAGCACTGGATAGAGCTCTGTGGCAACTGGGCAGATCTCTGACTGCAGCAGATGCACGTGGCAGGCACATTTCCATGTGGTCAGGAGTAATTGCCACACAGACTGCTCTCTAGGGTGTAAGTAGCTGTCTAGGCAAGGTCAAATTTCCTTTGAAGGGATAAAGTATAATCCAGAAAATTACAGATTGCTTACTTCCCCCTTGGCACATCAGCAATTTCCAGTCACGCCACCAACAATACGGGACTCAAGGCTAACTATTGATTCTTCTCAAAGGAGCAAGGTGTTTGCTTATAAGGTATATACTTGAAGAACTACTGCCAGTTCTTCAGCATTGTTGCTTTGAAGTTCACATTATCTCAAATATAATTTATCTGAAGAGGCAATCCATTTCCCTCCTGTATTTCTCATGAAGAATCATCATAAGATTAACACAGAATATCTCAATTTTAGCAGCTGTTGGCACGTGTGTAATCCAAAAGAGGACTAAATCCCAGACAAACTTTCCTCTGTTCTTTCAGGTTCCTTACATGATTTTTGAAGTACACTTTTCCCAGTCGATCCCAGCAAGACATGACACTAATGCTTTTAAGAAGCTTTCCCAATAGCATTTTATGGCAGAGCTGTCCAAGACAAGAAACTGCACATTAGTGATACAAGAAGTTTCTAAATGAGTGAGGTGCTGTTCTACAAAAAATTCCTTTCTTTTTTCCCCTTCAGAAAATAGTCTCTATATCCTTTCTGACTTTTTAACAGTCTTTTCCATTTCAAAGTCCAGTTATGCAAGGTGTTTGTCAAAGCTTGTTTACTTGCTTGCAATCTGTGGAAATATTATGTGTTATTAAAATCAGGTCAACACTGATTTAATAGGCTCTCAGGGAAGTTTTATGTTTGATATTAATCTCCACCACTATCTGGCAATAGTAACCTTATTTAAGATCAGTGCTTGAGGCCAAAAAGGAAAGGAAAGCTCTTTACTCTGGAGACATCTGGAGTGGAGCCTCCCCCATCCTCTACAGAGAGCTTTGCAGGGATGTTGAGGAGAGATGAATGAAAGGGCCTAATGAAATGTTAAGGAGAGACAATTTTTTCTGCTTATACAGTTTTGGCAGCCCTTCAGTTTAAATCAGAGCAAACTGGAGACTTACCTTTGAAGAGTCCCTGGGACAATGTGCCGCAATATTGGTATCTCTTCAAAAAAGCCTAAAGTTGCTGAATTGATGCTTAAAATATTAGTACTTTAAAATATTTGGGAAAGTCATTACACTCTTCATACTCTAGTGATTAAATACACATTGACTGGAGAGGGGTGTATGGATAGTAGACTTGCCTTTTTGGGTTTCTCCAAAACAAGAAACTATTAAGTAACTACATTTCATAAATTAAGCATTTATCCCAGTCATCTCCATTGTTGTTGCTTTTCTGGTTTTGCTTAGCAAGATGTTATTGAGCCAACTGACTCCTGTTTGCATGTTGGAAACATCAACCTATTGCATACTAGGAAATTTGATTTATCATTACAAAGCTTATGGTTGGAGAGGTTTCAACTAATTTTTCTTTCTCTCTTTAATATGGTATCACCTGCTATTACCAGCTGATCTGTTGCTGTAAAAAAAGAGAATCAGATCATTATGACCAGAAAGCTTAGACTGATTTTCTGCATTTCTCAAATTGTGTTTCAGTAATGGCTCATTTAAATTTGCCACTGGTCCCTGTTGTTGCCAGTCTAGTCAGGGAAGAACAGTTTTTCTTAACTATATCATTGGCAGCAAGAATAGAAGTATATTTCCCAGTGTAACAATGCTTCTATGTAGGCTTTAATGGTCTGGCAACAAAAGTCAGGATCCTGTAGAGAGGCAACAAAGAGGCTCTTAACAAAGAGGCTCTAAAGACAGGGAAAATAGAGAAAGAAAAGGGTTCAGAAAAAAAAATCAAGAAATTATACTCTATTCAGTCATGTATAAAATTGTGTCTGAGGCACCTTTATAAATAGGCCTGTAGTATTCCATGACTTCATACCTTCATCAGAGCTCATCTGTAGATAGGATGGAGACCATCAGATGGGAAGCTTGGCCTGTGTAAAACATACACACATGGGCTTCAATTTGCTTCAAATACATACAGTTTCAATTTTTATTATACATATTCCTATCACTTCTAGTCATTCAAAGCCATTGACTTCCCCCTTCCTTCTGTTCTCCCCATTTTCTTTTTAGCTTTAGTTGAGTGTAGGTAATAATAAAATGGATAGTGGAATATTTGAAACAGATACCCAAAGCAGTCCAAGCTGACTGCTTCAGCAGCTGTACTGCAGTTTGTTGAACTCCTGCTGAATTTTCTGCAAGGGAATGCTAGAAGCATGTTTCCTTGCCAACGAAGGGATATTTTACATGAACTAGATTAAGTGCTTATGATGCAAAGCAACCATTGTCACACTTGGAAGCATCTTGCTTCTAATGCATCTTGAAGGAAAATGGAGTTTGAGTTGGGGGACTCTATAAGCAAAGCTTTTACACATGCTTTATCTCAGTTACAGCTTCAGGATTCCAGTTAAACATGGAAACATATTTAAAACAAAAAAAAAATCTGCATCTGTAATAGGATTCTTCAGTGGCTCTGACTATTTGTCTCCGATGAAGCAACATTTGGCAAACATTAAGGAAATGCCTCAGGGGAAAGGCTCCCTCTCTGGTAACCTTAGTTTTCAAAGGGCAAAAAAGAGAATCAGGGACTGGCAGAATTTGTTATCTTTAGTGTCTCTTTAGTTCCTCTTACACATCTTAAACTGCTATTGGTTTTGAAGGTTATCTTAAAATGAAGATTCCTTTTCGGAGGAAAGCCTTCCAATACTTCAGAGCTTTAAGCAAATACATGGCAGTGCTGGAGGGGACAGCACTACCTGAAAGTAGAGATGCCATTGTAAAGGAGCTTATTAAAACATTTCAATATGCAACACAGTTCAGGAAAATTATACAGCATTTAGTTCATTGCCCTTTTTCCCACTGAATAGCAACATAAGTGCTGTCCTAAAGTATAAGACTTTTAACACTCCTTTTGAAAGCCAGGTCCCATACCAATTTTTGCCTGGGATGAGATTAAGATTCACAGGGCTCAGAAGCTGTTGTTGTGAATCAATGAATGCTACAAGTGGTTTTTCTCTATTGTTTTTTCATTTGACAGTTTTCCCTTTTAGGGGTGATTTCTCACTGAGACATCAGCTCCTACATTATTATCAAATTGTAAAATGGTTGAGGACATAGTAGACCAACTAGAAAAGTGAAAGAGCTATTTTGCTAAGCAGGAAAAAAATTGAAAAAAACTTCTTAGACTGTTTCCATGGTCTTTGAGACCGCATTAGTTTTTACTTTATTCATCTTTGAAAAACATGAAAGTATTGCTACTAAAATAACATCTTTAGAATGCAGTAAATTTCCTCTAGAAATTAACATTTTCTCCTAAAATATAATAATTTTTCTTCTCTAGCTTTTTCTTCAGACAGCAAGCAAAGAAGCTACATTGCAGTTATTGGTAAAGAAGAAATCCAAATATTCCATTTTTGCACCCTGAAGAAATGGAAGCCAAAAGAGCATGTTGCTACTTTACTTAATTCATCAAACTTCATAGTGAGGGAGAGTTTGCCAAGAAAATGCAACACAGTAAAGGTTGCAAGATGGCAACCCATGGTTCAAGTAAAATCAGAAAGGTAATTTCATTTGTTTCAGACTACCAAAAAGTTGTTGGGGTTGTTTTCAGTTTGTTTATTGTTTGTTTTTATGTTTTAAAAAAACTTTTAAGAGCCTAGTAGCAATAAACTACATGATATATTTGATTTGCAAGAGTAAAATCTTTCATGCTGTGATAGTAGGTTCCTCATTACTAAAATGAATTTGCCTCAAACCCACTAAAACAAGAAAGAAAGGGTAGGGGTGACAAGAGGCAGGCATGTGATCAATCAGGCAGAGTGAAGGCATCTAACTGTTAACCAGTAGTCAAACAATTTTGGGACTTTTACTAATTTCAGGGGCATATTGTCACAACTAATCTCAGCTTTTACCATCTGCAAGGTAGGCTGGGCACTCCATTCTGGCCTGTACAGAATAAACTAACAGATTACACATCAAATTGCATCATTATGAGCCAAGAGCATTGTGCAAACCTGCTGTAATGTTTTCTACTGGTTTCTTGGGGTAAGTTAGAGAATGATGTTTGATTTTGCAGATGCATTGCAATCAGCTGGGCTGACAACACTGTATATATGAAGAATAGATCTGACTGCAGTGACGGCAGATGTCTCCTTATTCATTCTCACAAGGACTAAAGTTTGTATTATAGTTCTAATAATAGGAGTAAGAGGGAAGATATCACCAGTACTCTTGATAATAACTGTTCTGTTCACATACTGGGTCAAGTTAATTTCTGAGATAATTCCAGCTGAAGCTGTTCAGCCTACAATAGGCATTAATTTAATCAATTAGATTTGTCCATTACTTGCTATCTTGGGACATTCTTATATTCAGGCTGACCAGCATGAGATGTAACACACACTGTTAGGAAAATAGCTGCTTTCAACAATGACTTCAATTAAATGAAAACACATGCTAACTGAATTCCAGTGCATACTGGAAAATATGCTGGTGATTGAAGCAAATAAAACACCTCAGTAACTGTGCTACTGGCATCCTGCAATGGCTGGGAATATAAGGAAAAATTATAGATGCCATCACTGAAGAGGAAATCTATGGAAAAATCCGTCTAGTTCCACAATATCATTTTATATCAAAAGCACACAAAAATATCAGGAAAGTAGCACCTGGTACCTCATGTCACAATTTTTTCTCACAGGCATCAAAAAAATACTCATAAAGCTCAGGTCATCCATCTAAGAAAGCTCAGAGAGAGAGCTCTGCTCTGAAGGATGGGTGAGCCTTTGAACAAGTCACATGTGTACTATAGGAAAACTATGAGGCAAAGGGAAAAACTGGCACTAACTTGTACCTCTGACCGTCATATTCCACCCTAAACTGAAACTTTAATAAACAATTCTTAAAGAACTCCAATCTAGCTAGAAAAAGCAGCACATGGTTAAAAAATTTTGCCCACAAATATCTCTCCTAGCCTTTATTTAAAGCTCAGAAACTTGGCCAACCTGGTCGCCAGTAGCAAATTTGCTTTAGATCTTTGTTGCAGGTGATTGTGTCAGCCAAGTTTCCAAGCTTTATTTATTGATTTAATTCAGGTCATTTATGTTGAAACTTTCAAATTATTGGTGGCAGTTTTTAAACATTTTTGTCAAGCTTTATAGAAGCAGCTACAAACTACTGGTTTAATCTCAGAAACACTATCAGAACAGTAATTGCCAGTACTGATTATCAGAAAGAATGGAAACATATAACTCTGGACTCAGGGCACAACACTGGAAAAGCAAAATAAAAAAATAAAGTAAAAATAGAAGGTTCTTATTATGTCCTTTGAGAATTTGTAAAATATGTAAATTTAAAGCAGCTGGAGATGTAATATCTGTTCTCTCATCCTTGGTACCTGAAAATGGAATTAGCTTTTACATTAAAAAATGGAAAACCCCAACATATTATATTTCTGCCCTGTTTTGAAAGCACAGACATTTAACCTGTGCTGATTTACTCTGCTAACCCTTTCCTTGTGGGCATTTGCTCAGCAGATGCACTCAAGTACGAAAGTGCTTATTATATTCTATCACATTTCTAGTACTTGTATTAAAGTGCTTTCTTCTCGAATACTGCAGCATCTATTGTCCTTTTAATCAGAGACATTTGCATGGCAAATTAGCCTGCAGCTACTACTGTCAAGTATTTTATTTTTCCAGTTCTCAGGGTAAGCATTTACAGAAGGGCAGGGCCACCTACACCCCGAGACACTTGCCATGATACTGCAGAATCACCATCTCTCAAGACACTGGGCTCAAAAAAGCAGTAGTAAACATGCAGCATGAAACTGCTCAAATTGACTGGAAGGCAGTTAAGAAAACATTTTTATCTGTCATCTCCCTGAGACTTGGAAAACTGCTAAAGCTTAGAATTCTGAGACTCAGGCTTAGCACTACACAGGTTGCACCAGCTCAGCATTTTAACACATCTTCAGTCTTGCCAAGGGAATGTCTTCTAGGGCTAAATATCCCTTAGATTTCTTTAAGATATGCATGAACAGTGTGAGACAGTGATAGAGTGAAGTAACTTCCAAAAAAAAATTCCATTTCATTTGTTGAGACCAACATAAAATATCCAGAGCCATATCATGTCACTTTTGTCATTCTAAAGTGTCTTCCCAGGAACTTTGTCACTTGATTCCAAGACACTGCTCATCTTTGTCAGATCTTGGCCACCTTAATGCAATCATGAAAATCTATCAGCAGGACAAAGTAAATGTAGTACCAATACTCTAATGTGCCATCACAGAGCTGCCAGGCCATTCACTGCTGTGCTCTCTTAGTTTTGGGTACTCTGGTGACACCAAAAGCTGCTTCTGGCCAACACAAAGAACCAAGATGATGCAAGGGATGGCTTCTTGGTCCACAGTGGAAACCTGATGATAAGAGCAGTGTTTTGGTGTTATATAATTAATGCAGTAATCTCTCTGTTCTGGTGTGCTGGTTCTCATTGCTTCTGAGAAAGTAATGGAAGAGCTTTAGGATCAAGATTCTATTCAAGAAAAGGCGAAAGAGTAGAATTGCTTCAGCTGAGGTGGCCTAACATCGCCTTTTTTTCCCTCCTTTTTATTTTTTCTCTGTTCTCTGCAAATGCAAGGTTTACTTTTCTCATAAATCACTTCCTCTGGCACCCCAGTAGAGCTGTTTGACTCTGAGGACTTGTTCCTGATCTCTGCTAGATTGCATTTTCTGCCTCTGTTCAGAAGAAAGCACCTGGAAGCTTGCCCTGTCCTTTTACCAGCTAATCCGAGAGGATATGCTTCTCCTCTGTGCAAACCTTCCCTCAATTATTTTGGGATAAGAGTTTCAAACAGGACCTCCTAGAGAAATAACTTAGAAAAGACATGCTCTACAGTATCCCCAGCAAATTATTATAGATTGCCTATTTAACATTATTGTGAATATTTGCAGACTTAGAGACTTTTTAAAGAGGTCTTTTGATATCAGTTATGCAAAAAAATCAAAGACTGCTATTAGTTAGTTAGACTGCTATTAATTAAGAAAGCAAACCTATTACATAGTTTCTAATTATATTCTATCTAAACAGATCATGATGACAAAATCAGAGGGGCAGTTTCTATCTAATCAAATAAATTTTAAAAAACCCCTTCCTAAATACAGGAAAACAATATTTTGTCTAGACAAATATGCCAAAATTAGATCCAAACTTTAGACCATATTAACTTATATCCATGTTTGTATATCCATTTTTCTGTAGTAATTTCAGAAAGTATTTCAAAGAGTAGTGAAATTGTTAAATATATTTTCACTTTGTACCTGTAGCTTTATTTTGAGATGAAAAACAGGAGAAATGTCTTCAAGTGGCTAAATATTTCCTGTGAAACAGCACAAATTGCAAAAATCTTCCAGAGTTTTCCAAGAGAAGAACTAAGTGGCTCAGTACTTCAAACTTATCTGAAAATCCAGTTTTCTGAAAAAGCTATAGAACAATTGCTCTGTATAGAGGGGACAACATAAGGCAGGCTGGAATTGCAAAGAAATGATGAAAGAGAAAAATATTATCAAGGTTTTGGTGAGTGTCTGACAGCTATCATTCAAAACCATTAAATGAGCATCTACTTTTAGAAAGCAGGAGAAATATTTCCTAGAGGAAGCTTATTCTCAGGAAAGGAAGTCAAAATTTGTTGAGGAATTTGTGCTACCAGTGTCCTCTCTCAAACCAGTGGTCTAGCAGCTGATCATGGAATTTCATTGCATAGAAATTTAAAACCAGCCATCTAGAAAGACCAGGGGGGAAAAAATTAGGGCACTATTTGTTTAGTTATAGAAGATAATAAGAAATTTTTCAGCGATAGACAGTTTCTGTGTCAGCATTTAGACAGAAGAGTTCTTCCAATTTTACATGCTATCAAAAAGGGCATGAAGATATTGCTACAATCCCCAAAAAAGGATTTATGAACAATATAAAGCTAAT
>VXBI01005799.1:529589-655747 GCA_013397375.1 Toxostoma redivivum | reverse complement strand
AAAAAAAAAGAAATCCAAACAAACCCTCACCTTTTATTGCTGCATTGAGTAAATATTGTGCAAGTTCTGAGCTGCGATTCACAGAGTGATCAGATCCCTGCCCAAGGCAAGGGGGCTGGACTACAAGACCTTTAAAGTTCCTTCCAACACAAACCATTCTCTCATTGTATGATAAGCAACAATTTTGCTTTTTTCTCTACAGAGATGTTTTTAAAATTTTCAAATATTTTTGCAGCTAAGCTTTTTTTTTATTTCATTTTTTGACCATTTTGTTTTTTATTCTTTCTTTTTCTAGTATGAAAATATATTTCCTAAAACCTTTTGAGCCAGCTGTCAGTACACTGCCCAAAGTTGTCTCCGTATATCTTATCGCCCTGGCTTTGTAGCATATGGCTTTACAACAGTTTAAAGGTAGCAGAAATAGGAGTTGTGAAAATCCTCAGATAATAAATGGAATAGGAAAGAAAGTTCATTTTTAAGAGGTCCATTGCACATCAAACAACGACAGCAGTAAATGCATTGATAAAAGCACTGCAGTCAGTGTAACTGGACAATTTCTCCTGCTGAATCTGGAAATTATGTTACTATTTCTGCACTGGTAAGTCCCAAAATTATTGGATTTGAGCTATCATTATTTTTTTTTTAAAAGTCTAAACAAGCCAACCTGTGTTTTAAAAAATCCTACAAATCTTGTCTCTTAAGTTTTTCCTCTGACCTATGAATTGTCAGCATCTTTCCTTGAGCTTAGTTATCAATGCAATAACATCCTAAACAATCTGACTAAATTTGCTCCCTACTGCTCCTGTATTTATGAAGCTGGATTCAAGAAAAGGCTAACATGAACAAGAATGATACTGCAGTGTAAGTGTTTGTGCCCAAAGCTGTAGTTAATACTTCCCTCCCCCTTCTCTTCCCCCCTGCCGGCATGCTGTTGCTAACCAGTATGTTAAACACTAAACTTCACACCTCCTTCTTTTCTCTCTTCTTTTTTTTCTTCCCTCTTCTCCTTCTTTTCAAAGACTTGACTTTATATTTCTCCAGGCATCTGCAATTTCCAGACATACACCAAATTGCCATTCCTAATTCCCTCTCTGAGACAGGAGGGATTTCAAAAGCAAGATGGAAAGTCTCCATCCAGTAGGTGTTCTTCCAGAACATTCCTACACCACAAAACCCAGGCCTCTGCAAGATGCTATGTTATTATCATTCTTCTGAAATTATAGATTTGAGCCTCCTAGCTCCTAGAAGCTTAGGGGTTTTTTTTTGCTGTGCTTCCCCTGGCCAGTTGCAGGCAGGTTATTTAAGCAAATACTCTTCCCTCAGTCTGTGCCAAGAGCTGTAGGCAGCAAGGGCATGGGATCAGAAGCAGCCTGTTGTATTCCAGACAGATTTTGATTTCCTCCTTCAGGAAAGCAAAGTCACAAAGAGTCACAAACAATGCTGGATTTGTTTACCCATTAAAGTATTCCAGTAGGGCTCTTATGCCTGTTGCTGGTTATACATACTGCCTTCTAGGAAGGATACAATCAAATGGCAGCAGTCTTACAAGCAACAGGGTCACCTTGATCCCAAAGCAGATCAAAGCCCAAGCATTGGCACAGTAACTAAGAGGTCCAGGAATTTAACTGAGGGCTCACACTGTAGTCTGCATCTGGAACTACAGTATTAACAGGAATAACAAACAACTGACTTTCAATAGAAAGGTGGTTTATATCGAAAAGAAGGATATAATTAAATTTTGGAGGGTTCTAGGCTGTAGATTTGAACATAGAGAGATGTTGAGAAGGACAAAATCTTAAAATTCCCAGTTAGTACCTCATATGTTCATGCCCAAGAAACCAAAACCAGGAAAAGACATAGATAAAAAAAAAACCAACTGATTTTCAGAGGTTATACAAACATGGACAGTCTTTTTTAAACTTAGATAATCAAAGAGACGTTATTAGAAATTGAGTAAGACTGGATATCTGCACAGAAATTAGGTACACTTTCTATTATCAAACAGCATTAGATCTTTGAGGACACCCTTACTCCGTGCTCCCAAAAAAAGAAGAGTTCAGAAGAAATGATGCCTCAGTCACAGGGTAACCAAATGCTTTCACACAAGTTTTCTGAACCATTCAGCTGCAAGTTAGAAAGGTCTTGTAGCATCTAGTAAAATCTCTGTTAAAAAGGTTTTGGAGAGGAATGTTTCAGATCCTTTATTCTGCTGTTTATATTTGAAGTCAAAAGGAGCAGAAAAAGCTTCTCCTCTAGCTTGTGTGGAAACAGCTGCCTTTGTAGTAGTGACAGTGAATTTTTTACAGAAAACATGTTCATGGTCAGTGACATTTCTCCACGACAACATTCATCCAGAAGGGAGAACACAAGAGGCCATGTGCAAGCTGAGCACATGGAAAGTTTGAGGTAGGCCTGTCTTATGTTCATTTATAAATCCTAAACTTAAGCCATTTCCATGTCCTCAGTATTTCTCTTGGTATTCAAGGAGGTTCCCCATGAAAGACAGAGATGCAAAGAATTCTACTTTTAGTTTCCTAGTTTGTTATAATGTCTGTTCAGTGCACTGCATTATTATGCAGCATTGCATGATCCTCGCTGTTCTTGGCTGTCACATCATTAATTGGAATTTAGGGCACTTAACACCTTGAAATACCTGTTTTTCATAGTGTCAATTCTCTTAATGAGTCTGTCTGAAAGACTAGACACAATCTGTGTCACCTCAGAATTACACTCTAAAAACCTCAGTTAAATGTTCTATTAAATAAGGCTGCTTCTGGGCACATTCCACATTAATAAACAGAAAGAGAAGGAACACTGCAATGAATTTCACAAAGACATACTGCAGGGAGGATTTCCTACATGAAACATTTACTGTCCAGTTCTCTGTCCACTTGCATCCCCTGGCTGCAGTTGTTTTACACTCCAGTGTTCTGTGGACTGAACTCCAACTAGATCATGTTCAGCTTTTGCTGCAAAGTGTGACAATCCTTTCACTCTGTCCTTTAACTGTCAAGTTATGCTTCATGCATGCTCTCATTTCTTTTTGGAAATAGAAGAAAAAGAAATCTATCTGAAAAATTATTCTGAAAGCTGGGTAAGAAATGCCAGAAGTTTCCTGGCGTGGACAAAAAAAAAATCTTACAATATACACAAGATAGAGTTAGTGATCCATCTTCACATTTTTATTTTGAAGTTTTAAGCAATAAAACTTATTTATAAAGCTAGTATGGTTCAAACAATTCTATTACTTGCTATTGAATTTAGGCACACTTAACAGATAGGTATATATCAAACTGACATCATACTGTAGGATTTTCTTCCCTGCCTGCTTTTTTACAATCCCCAATTCACCTTTATTCCTTCCTCTCATTTGTAATCCTGAAATGTCCTTTTCATTTGCTTCTGAGTTGCACTGAGAATTATTTAAACCTCATCTTTGTTTCTCTCTGCCTTTAACTATCACAGCTAATTTTCACTTCAATGTGCCTAAAAGCACATTCGTCTCTCCTGATCCCAGGAAAGGCTTCTGCAATCCCATCTGCCACTGAAGGCACTCAGCTGTGCAAGATACCAACAGCACCTGCAAGTATACTGAGAAACTGCAGTCACAAAGTTGTTCCTCATGAACCTTTGCTAGGCAAAATTTCCCTAAATTTGCTCCCTTTGGGCAGTTAGTGATCCTAAAGGTCTTTTTCAAGCTATTTTTTTATATGACTAATCACAGAGTCTACTGGACAGACACATTTCCTTTATTACTGTAAGTTAAGAAAACACACTCAAGTGTTGTAACATGAAAGATCGACTGGGAAGAGGCACTGTAGTAAGATGAATTTTTCAGTGGAGAAAACATAGAATTACAATTAATATTTAAAATGAATATGGGATGAAAAACCAGTGACCCAAGAGTCTGTGAAGAAAAATGTATTGAAATGGAAATTGCTACAGGACTAAGAGAAAACACAGAATAAGTAGAAGGAGCTAAGCCTGTTTAAGGACAGGGATGGAAGTGCAGGGGAGTAATGTGTCTGGGTTTTAATGCTTTTGTACTGCTGCAGCTGCACAGGCAAGCACACAAAGGATATTCACATTGTCAGTCCTGAACAGCTGGCTTAGGGGGTAACTCTGCCTCATAATTTTCACCCTGCCAGATTCCAACATAGTGCAGGGATACCACTCCAGAGGGATAAGGACACAGATGAATGCTCACCTTGGGTTTTAATAGACAGAATTTATGAGGACAACTCCCTGTGGAAAAGTCTATGGAGCAATGATACTTCAGCCTGCCTTCACAAGCTAACAGGAGTGATGCAGCTGTGCCAGCTTCCCAGACAGATAAAGTGAGCCCAGGGAGAGCTACAGAATAATCGTGTCTGGTGTGTGTCAGCCACTTAGCACAGGACCCACTGGTGCCACACAGCCGCATTCCCAAGCCATCCCTGCCTGTCTGTCAAAGGTAATAGGTACCCCCTTTGCACAACAGCCAGAACACCCCTCCTCCTTCAGCCTTTTTCAGCCTGAACTTCAGGCAGACAAAAAAGAAGGCATAACAATTTCACACTAGGACTAAAGGTATCAAACTTACAAGATGCTCTTCTCATATTCCACCCATTGCATTTTACTTTCAGGTAAAAAAATTTAGAATTATTCCTATTACCTCAAGAGGCAAAAATAGTTTCTTCTGGCAGTCATACAAATTATTTTGGTTATTACATGTAATCTATAAAAAGGAGAGATGTAGGTCCTACTTGAAGAATTATATGATCTAATAACGGGATCATTGTCTATCAGCATTAGGTGAATTTTGGTGACAAAACAGATGGAAGAATGTGCACTGAGATATCCGTTGAAACTACTGATGAAACATACAGAATGGAGTATTTTCATCTGCGTAACCTGGTGCTGTCCTGCATCCTTCCCCTTCTTCATCTGATGCTGCAACTTGAGCGAGAGAAGACCATGGCCAAGATTCTGCTACTTCAGGATAAGGAAGCCTCTCCTAAGATTTCCTGCATACCAGCTAGCCCTGCACTGTCCAGAAGTCTATATTTGCACAGAAAAATTATTCCTGTAGCTTCAGTTTTATACAAAAAAAAACAGTAACCCATTTTACTGTGATTTTCAGGAAGTTACTTTGGAAAAACCAAATGGGAGAAATTTCTGATAAAGACAAAGGATATATGATAAAAAATTCTTCTTACCCCACTCAGTTACTTCTGTTGGTGAGAAGGCTTCATCTTCTTGAAAAAAACCATAGCTTAAGTGAAACCAGAGTAGCACAAAGGACACTTTCCAGCTGAGTTCAAACAGCAAGGTCTTTTCTGTAACAGAAGAAGATGAAAGAAACTTAGCCCATCACAGATGATATACACAAGCTACAAACACAGGACTAAGCTCATAGTTCTCAGCCAAAAAGGAAATTAATTAATTGTGAAGCTGAGAAGAAGCCAGACACATGGCTTGTAAGACAGAGGGTTTTTGGCATCTTATATTAGAAAAGCAAGAATTGTTGTGTGTATTTAGAGAAACAGAACTTTTTTGTAAAAAGGGTCTGAAGCACAAGTCTGATGTGGAGCATCTGAGGGAGCTGGGCTTGTTCAATCTGGAGAAAAGGAGGCTCGGGGGAGACCTTATCACTCTCTACAACTCCCTGAAAGGAGGCTGTAGCCAGTAGGAAGTTGGTCTCTTCCCCCAGCTAATAAGCAAAAGAAGTGGAAACAGTTTCAAGCGGTACCAGGAAAGATTTGGATTGGAAGTTATGAAATGTCTTTTCACTTAAAAGGTGGTCAAGCATTGGAAAAAGGAAGAGACAGCCTGTCCAGGGAAGTGGTTAAATCACCATCCCTGTGGGTATTTAAAAGATGTGTTGATGTGGCACCTGGGGAACTGGTTTAGTGGTGGATTTGGCAGTGTTGGATTATTGGTAGGCCTCGATGCTTTAAAGATCTTTTCCAACCTAAATGATTCCATGATTCTATGACGCTCTTGTCCAGATCTAATGGTGACTTATGATCCTAACAGCAAGATTTAGAGAAGTCAGTAAAGCTGAGCAGAAGATGCCTATTACACCTTTGTGGTGTGTATTAAACACAAATTCTTATCACAATAGGATTGTAAATCTAGCAAACTTTTATTCAGGGATGGTATTGGTTTAGACAGACTGCTTGAGGAGGAGGATGGACTAGGTGACCTCTAGAATCTCTTTCAATCTACTTTTCTGTGATTTTCTCTAATCTCCTGGAAAGATTCTCCGAAGGGCTTTAAATTTGAATAGGCTATAAAGATAATTATTTTTAATGAGAACCATGATTTTAGTCTCATGGTGCAACTTCAAGGGTGCTGCATAATGCTAAGCATATTATTCAGGCTGTGGAGCTTTCCCAAGATAAAAAATGCTGCAACTGCTTCCTACCTAAGGTTTGGTCTGAATGGTAACACAGAGTCACTAATGATACTGACAGGTTTTTCACCCTTTTCTCCTCTATAAAAACAAACAAAAAAATTATGGCTTCCTTATTTATATAGTGTCTATTAATGCTTCAATGTTTCTTGATATTGTTGATTTTTTAATGTATCTTCACTGTACCTAGAAAACTCCCTAATGTTTCTACATATTTGCACAGGTAGGGAGCTTGACCTTTCATGGGGATTTTGCCTTAATTAAAATCATCTGAAAAATGAAGTTTGCTTCTTTTAAAAGTAATGGGATTAATGCAAACTTTTTCAGTGCCTACTTCAAACTAGTATAAATGGTCTGACATTAAATGAGGTTAAAAAGTCCCCAATAAACTACCACTACTGTTATTAAATTTAATTAAGATAGAACAGCAGACAGTTTAAGTGGGAAAGTGTTGCACAGAAATGGCAGCACAGAAAAATGATTCTGATGTTGTCATTAAAGCTAATTGGAAGCAAGGGTTTCTAAATGACAGTATAATTAACAGGCTAATGAATACCAAATTAAGATTGTTATTAACAATGAAATTTGCAAACATACAGGGAAAATAGGTAGGGATATTCACACCATTAGAGATATTACAAGGTAAAACTCTTCAAATTATACAGCGCTTCATCTGATGATGATACAGAGCTCCAGCCATGTAGCAGCAATTAAACCTTTTGCCCTCTCACCCTCCTCTTCTCCAAATTAAATTATAATTATCATAGATTAGCTATAAAATGTGTGTTTTGAGAAATTATGCCATGCTAAAACTGTGCATAGAGCTCATGGAAGTAGCATTGTTTGATAAGGCAATGAGCAAAGTCAGGAAAAGGCCAATGGTTACATGCAGCCTACGGCCTGAGGCTAAAAACAAGCCACTGCTGGGATTCACTGCTGAACAAATACTCCACACATTGAGGAAGAAAGACTTCTAAATAAGGCTAATGTGGTTTTATGCACAAATGAAATTATTTCCACTTTTAATGGGAGCATTTGGGCTGGCTCCTTTTCCATGAACCCCTTCTAAACAGCAGATGGAGCAGTGCTGGCTCAGATCTAGGAGACTCTCCTTCGTGTGTCAGTTTGTCACTATTTCAGTGCTTGTAGTGAAACCTCAAGGACAGGGCAGGAATGATGAGGGCTCTTGGTGAGGAGGACACTATAATAAACAACACAAAAGGTGACAAAGAGAACGAATCACAGAAGAGCCTGGCAGTGGTTTAAGATTTCTTGTTCCAAAAGATTTTGGCCGTGTTTGCAGTGCTGTAAGGATCATTACTAGCTTGAAATAGTATCACAAGAAGATATTATAGCTGAACAAGTATTAGATATAGCAAGCTCTTCTCACTGGGCATGGTTTAGGTTTCATTCTGTTGCTGAAGAATGTGTCACAATTTTTTGCATATTAAAACCACATCTGCAAGTTTGGGCATGAACTTGCTTGTCCTGAGTCTAATTCTTACCTGCTGTTATTATTACTTTTAGTCAGGAGCACAGGCTCTAGAAGGCAGTGTTTTGATTTTATAGGATTTTCAATAATGCAAAGAGCTTTGGTGAGTAAGGGAGTAATTAAGCAGACTTGTGACAGATCTTTGCCTCTGGTTAGTTTCTGTAACATTGTTATTCATATATCCATTTTACAACATGTTCATAGCAAGATGGGTTTGTCTTCTGTAAAATTTGTTAAAGTGAAGGACAGAGCAAAAAGAGCTATCAGACAGACAAATGGGCTAGCATGTTCAAATAAGTGAATGCTATTTTCCCAGAGGCTGCAAAAGGACAAATATAAAGTCCTGAAAAGAATACACAGTATGCCACAGAACAACCAAAATTCCTGGATTTGGGCTATAGAGGCACATATGGCAAAATTGCAGGAGTTTTTAAGCAATCTGAGAGGGAAAAAGTGAAGTGCTGAATAAAATATTAAAAGCAGAATTTTACAGATAGATTTTACTAGCAACTAATAGATGAGAAAATATTCTACAAGAGTAAAGGTGTGAGTACAAAAAGGAAAGAAGAAAATTATAAGAAGCACTTTACTGCAATTGCACCAGATTGATTTTTTTAGAAGACCTTGCAAACTTCTGTTTGTAAGCATTTTACAGGTCAGATAGATTCAGATTTTATCATGAAAAGAATTTTGAGTGCTCAAATCTGAAGATTCAGGCTTCTAAGCTAGAATAGAAAACAATATCATAAACAACAAACCATTGAATACACACATAAAACGTTACACAATTTCCTTTGCCTGTACAACTAAGAGTATCTTGATAAACACATATTTCATCCTTAATTGGGGCATGCAAACAAAATGAAGTGCATTGAACAAATTAATCTCAAAACTATTTTGTGGAAAGCTAAAAACATCTGGAGGAGAGAGGATAAGAACAAGCACAATGACATTTTGTAGGAAGACATGATCTAAATAAACCAAAGATTGATCTCATATCCCCTGTCTCAAAAATTATTGTTCCTTAGAAGTCAAGATTCTTTTCTCCCAGTAACCATTGGGAACCAAAGGAAATTGTTCATCAACTACTCTTTTGCCAAGATTGAAATAATTCACATCCTTTAAACACAACTCTTTATGTAATCCTTACTTCACAGTACTTGGCCAAGCCAGTAAGCTCCAAGCCATACTAAGTTATGTGGACAGAATGAAACTCTTAAAACATCAGTAAAATTGATCATATTGAACCCTGAGAGAGACTGCATCTTGCAAGATAAGAAGAGGATTATTTCAGCAGTTACCAAAATGACATTGTGTCAAAAGATGAAGATCTTCAGCTGGCATAGACATTTCTTACCTGTAATCCCTTGGAAGGGGGAAGGTAAAGGTATACCTTTACTTTTAGGTTGGTATGGACATCAGCTAAAGTCACTTTATTCCCAAATAAAGGCAACACAGCACAGATGTTAAAACTGTTCCTTTATATGTATCACTCTTTTTGCCTGAGTTCTTCTAAATTGTTCTGTGTGGAGAAGCTCTTACATGGGTTAGCACAAAAGTTGTTATGACATATTCACACTTATGTAACACACTTTTTGGTTGTTGATGGAAATATTATAAAAAACTACATTCATGCTAGTGTGAAATATGGCCTTAGAGAATCTTCCTGAAATTGGCAGCAAAAGCAGAACTCATAACTGGAAGAACTATATTTTGTTATTGGGTCTTGTGGCTCCTCAAAACCAACAGGGGAAAAAAACACTACTTGTTTCATCAGACTATAAAAAATTACTTCCTCTCTTTACCCGAGTGAATCACCAACATAATCATGCTATTGATAGAAACAAGATACAGATTTATTTATTTGAATGAATCAATCCTGTTTCTGTTATGCTGCCAATTGTTTTCATTGTCTGTGAGAGGGTGCCTTCTGTATGGTCCAGCAAATACATTCACACACTGCTTTTAGCTGCAGCAGTTGCTCAAGTCCAACTGGCTTTCTGGCAGGCAAGGCACTTAGGAAATTTCTGGCTACATGGGGTTATAAGCATATTATCACATATCCACAGGCACAGAGTGCTGCTGGTTTTCAAATCACAGTATGCCCCACTACTGATAGCAGTGTTTGTCTTGGGAATGAACTCAGCATTATGTCAAGAGATTGAGCTCTTCCAAAGGGTCACTGGGTTGGAATTGCCCTGTGCAACTTCTGTTTCCACCTCCTGATTGCATAAAGCCCCTGGCTTTTAAGCATGGTGGGGAGGGCCAAGGGGAGATGGAGAAGGGATTATGTCAGCACTTCACAGCCAGAAACTTTACCCTGGTATGAGTCAGCAGAAGGACAGACACTGTAGTGAATTCTGTCTGCAGGACACACCAGTACAACAGGGAATGTTTATACTTTCTTCACACCGTTGATTGGCTTGAAAAATCAGTAATAAAAAAAGTAAGAGTTCACAATTCTTTTCTTTATTTTTCAGAACATTTTAGCTGCGGAACATCTAATAATGAAAAGTTCTCCACAAAATCTTTGGGCTTTATTCTCTAGAATAAATCTCCATTTAGTGCAGAAAAAAATCCTCAGCATATGGACATAGACTGAGCAAACAGTGTATTCTTCAAGTATGTACTTTTTTGGTTTAGTGTTCATTAATATCCCCCATCTGACAGTGATTTCATTTGCAGGTGTGCAAGGGAAAACTGAATTGTAAGATTTATTTAGTTGAGAAGAGGAAGCTTATAAAGGTCAGCTCATGTAAAGAGGATATATTACCACATAATTTCACATACTGCTCACTATGAATATTATACAATAAATAAATAAATAGTAATTCCTAGCTTTTATACAGTACTTTTCAGTTACATGTAAAACAAAGCTAACTCTTGAATTTCCAGTGCTAACTTCAAGTGCATAAAAGAAAGCAATCTTAACAAAGCCAATATCTGCTCACAAACCACAGAATAATTGATTTATGATGCAGATTTTCCATGGCCATTATAAACTAATTTTTCATTCAAAGGGTTAAGAAACAAGTTGCTCCATTTACTTCTCTCTTATCTCAAGGTGAGTGGGTGAAAAAAAAAAAGATAAGAAAAATAAACAGCTATCTAAATAACTAAAAATCCCAATCAGCACGCTATCTTAAAATCCATTTTATGTCTTTACTGGGCTAAGAATAGTTTAGATACTTTTACTGAACTGGAACTTGTCTAACAACTTACAAAATCTAGTGAATTATCCTGAAGCTCCTCTCAATATTTACCGTTTTTCCAACTTGGAACACAAATATTTTTAGAACTTTAAGATATCATGTGCATATCTCCCCTTGTTAATCTACCTTATGGAATTGTCTGTTCTTTAAAGGCAGCACTTTCTCCTTTCTTGTTATTCCTAGATGTGAACATCCTCCATAAATCCTCCTCAAGAAGCCTGTGTTAATATTTTCACCCACTGGATTATGGTCTTTAATCTTGACATTCACACTTTAAAAGTACCTTCATCTTTCTACATGACAGCAAATGAGAGGTGAACTTTTTCCAAATGAAAAATCACCTTAGAAAACTTACCCTTTCGTATAAACATCTAATCCATGCATGCTAACAAGAATCCTTTTGTTTATTTGTTGTAATAAAATGAGCCATTATAAAAGCAGAGAGAGAAGTCATATAATATTTTCTTTCAGGTAGAAAAGTAGTTTTCCTAAAAGTGAAAATTTCTAAATTCTCCATAATTATCATAATTATCATGGAGCTGCAAATAACAAGCTACACCAATTTATACCAGCTGATTTGTCCTTACTTGACATATGGTTCAAATCTGCCTTTATCCCTAAAGGAAACATGATAATAGTGAAAGGTTGCAGCAAAGTAAAGTGATTTTTTTTTTACCTCTTATCAAACGTTTTGTGGGATACTTGCCACTATAAACACCTAGATCACAGTCTGAAAAGCACATTAAAAGATATTATAAAGCTCTAACATAAAAAAGCTTACATGCTACAAGAATAAACGTATGGAAAATTTTTGAAATCCTAACTAAAAAATCATCTACCGAAGCTGCAGTAGTTATCACTTAGCAATGTAATAGAAGTAAATAAAAAAATAAGACAAGCCTGGGGTCAGTCCACCAGTGTTTGAGGGACAATGTGCTAATGAGGTCCTTCTGTCTGCTATCTCAGCGAGGCAGAGGATGGAGATCCACGTGGCAGGAAAGACACAGGGATTATTGGTGGGTTAGAAATCATGGAAGCACCTGAGAATAGCAATTAGGGCTTCTCTCTGCAAAAAGTTGTTGGTATTTGGTTGTCTAGAGCTTAATGATGGTGATGATGGTGTTGAGTGGTTATGGCTAAGGATCAGGGGAAAGGCCTGCAAGACTGATGTCATGGCTGGAGTCTGTTACAGAACATTCAGCCAGGGTGAAGAGGCACATAGAATATTTTACAAGCAGCTGGGAAGAGTCCCACTCATAGCCAGCTTACCAGATATCTGCTGGAAATATAATACAGCAGAGAGAAAACTATTTCGGAGATCCCTGGAGTGTGTGGAAGAGAACTTCCTGATGCAGCTGGTAAGTGAGCTAACCAGTGAAATCACTCCACTGGATGTGCTGTCCTACTATTTTATCAGATCCTGTCTTTGGGGCACATTTATAAGTGAAATATAGATTTTAGTATCAGACAAGAGTTTTTAATTTGCCCCTTCTAGATGTATAATCTACAAACTAGTCACAACAGACCATAGGAACAAGTGATTGAAGACATGAGGGTAAATGAAACATAGGTGCTTATTTGCAGTGCTCTCTAGGATTAGATTAGCCAGTCTGTTATGTAATGCCCTGCACCTGTGTTCAAATTCCAATGCCCCAAATGTCCAAATATTTACACAGAAAAATTCAATTGGTTCTGATAGTGCACCACAGATACACCTGGGGTAGAAATCATGAATCAGATACGTACTCAGTTAGGGCCAAAATTCATATGATGAAAGAGTTTTTCCATGCCTCTGGAAGTATTGTGCAAGGGGCATACTGCATTTACCAAGAATCAAAGAGAGGCATTACCCAAAATTTTAGATTCATGACTGTTTTAAAACAATATAGATCTCACTTATCAAGACAGATAGCTTAAAATCACTTGGATCATCACTTGGATCTTCTTCTTCAGTTGTATCTTGTGATACAATTAAAATGTTTAACTTTGTTTATGATCACATCACCAAAAACAAGAAGTAAATTCTCTTTAGCAGGAGAAGCATAGAAGACAAATAATGAACAAATAGCACTGTGAGTAAAGGGGGACTCCTGTTTAAGATCTGATGTGAGTGGCTGTGGCAGCTTGCAGAGCTTTTTGCTGGCTGTGCGAGACAAAGCAGTCTGAGGCACCTCTGGAGGACACAAGGGAATCACTGGGGAAGGGTCCCTCTGCCCTGGTTTGCTCTCACACTCTCCATTTGCTTCTGGCCAGGGGATGGCAGGTAGGCTGCATCCTGGGATAATGGGCCTTTGGTTTGATTCAGTGAAGGCTTCCTATTGCCTTCCCTTCCTGAAGATCTGACTGATCTGTTGGGGTCCAAGAAGATAAAAAACATTTGGAATTACTGTCCTCGAGATATGGGGGCAGAAAGAGTGAGTGCACCAGTCCAGATAGGTAATCTCCCATGCCTGAAAACCCACCAGGAGAAGTAGTTGGAGAAAAGGGAAATAGGAGGAGGAATAAGCCCACACATTTTATAATGGAAAAATTATGACAAATTATTCCTTTTGTGACAGGATAAGAAGTCTAAATTATACAGGAGAAGCAGTAGCTGTACATCATTTTCAGAAAGATTTTTACATCCTGTCCTGTAAAATTATTATAAGCAAGCAAGAAATCTGTCAGCATGAGGGGGCACAACCTGTTGGAGAGGTGGACTCAGGAGTGCTGTGCATAGAAGAACTCATGTAATTGAAAGAAAGGAAAATGGTAATTCAGGATTATTCAAGCAGTTTTGCTTGTGATGCAGCTATCAAATGAAAGTTCTGCTCACAAAACCTCAGGAAGCATTAAACAGAAGGAAAGAAATGTTTTGGAAGGGAAAAGCAGACCACAAAATAATATCCAAAAACCTTATCATGTGTTTGCCACAGGACCCTCCCTTTGCCGTGCACCTTTCTTGCATGTCCTATTATGCCACATTCCTGTAAGGTTTTTCAGCACACTGGACATTTTGAAGAGAACACCGATAAAATATCCACTAGGTATGGTTTAGACACATGTGCTCACACTTTAGAGCAGAAGGATGGAGTAGATATTGTCAAAAATCTTTTACAACTCAGTTTTTCAGCTATTTTAACAAAGGAAACCCCCAAACTGTATTATACAAACAACTGGAGAACACTCCATATAAACAAGAAACCACAATGATGGTCAGAAAAACAGCTTTTCTCTTTCTCAAGTGGGGAAATAGTTATTTTTAAATTATCAGATAAAATATATTAATATTTCTAGTACTTTTAAAACCTCAAGTTACACTATCTATCCCTCAGGAATGACACAGTGTCCATTTATAATCCTGAAGCAGTCTTAAGAAATTCACCAGTTTCATATATTTGCCCTGCTCCTGAGAAATGTACAAATTAGCCCAAACCCCTTATTTTAAGCTAAACTTCCTACTTCAGCCGGAGCACAGAGGATCTGATTTAAATTTGCTGAATATAGCTTTTGTTAATTGGGATGACTGGCAATGAAAAAGGCCTCCAAGTCCTTGTACTTTGGATAATATGAACTTGCACCATCATCAGTTTCAATTCACTTTTTCATACAGTCAGTGCAAAGACTTACTCCTTCCCCCTTGCCAAAGATGTAATGGATCTCTTGTTCCTCTGGAATGTCAGAAAACTGTGTTTATCACGTTCTGAGATCTAAGCTTCTATTGATAGGTGTATGAGAGTAGGTTAGAATTGATTTCATACAGTCACCCAGAAATGAAACAAGTAAAGCATGCAATTTTATGGACCAGCTCCATGTAATGTAAATCTTGGAAATCACAGAGTCTCCGCTAGTATAAATACATGGAAGGGTTTGCAAGAAAGTGTTATATCAGCAGGAATTCAATTCTATCCCTCCTCTAAGCCACACAACATTGATTTTTAAACATAGGAAGCTAGCTACAATGGGAACTGCACAAAAATAGATGCTCTCTGGTAAACAGTAGGAGTCACTTCAGGAGGAAGAAAAAGCAAATGAGAAGATGTTGCCTGTAATTTAGGTATCTGGGAAGTGACAAGAAATACCATAGTCTTTCATAGCTGAGATTTTGGACAGATTTTATTATTATTTATCATATCCACTCTTCTCCCGGAGCATGCCTACACTGACCACTCATCCATGTCTTGCAAGTTCACTCTTTACTGTCTTCATGACACAGGATTTATAGACTAGCATTACTATGTGTAGCTGCACTCTCACAAACTGAAATATTTTTGAGGCAATGTATTTTCCTGAGTTTAAACTTGATTTAATTCCTTGGTTTGCTTTCCTTCCTAAGGGCCACCTATCAGTACTTGAATTCTTATCTGTCCTCTACAGTCTCTTTAGCTCTTTCATAGTGCTGAAGTCTCAACTTTTTTCCAGTGAAAAACATCTTTGCCTCTATTGATTAAAATTCACTATATACAGTTTTTATTTATATTTCAAATATTTCTGGCTGTTACTCTTTGGTTATATTTGACTAAGAACTGTACAAGTACACAAGACAAAAACAGCCAAAGAAACCATGGGTGCTTTGAGTCTCAACTCTTCAATAATGCTTTTTACAAAAACCTGCTTTTTTCTTCTCCCCCATTTTCAGCTCTGCAGAGAATATAATAATCTCTTGGGAATCTTTAATCTATTATTTTAATACACACAAACTTTGATCCAACCATAGAGGCAAAATGTTTTGGCTTATTGTGTTTCCCTAGTTTGGCTAATGTTGCAGCAGCAATTTAAAGGGCTGCTGCTGCTTTACACTCTGTGCTAGGACACAGGCCAGAAGTTTGCCTTTGGTTTTTCTCTATTTGGAACAATCTGGAACAGACTTTCAAAGCCCACTGAAGAGTAACAAGAACATCAAGTCATATATCAGAGATAGCTAGACAGCCCAGTATTAGGAAATGCTTTTTGCCCCTGCAAGCCAGCTCCATGTTAGATATTCATAAAGAGAGTTCAGGGGAGCTGCTCACTGGACAGGTAGAGTTCAAGGGCCTGATACTGGCAATCCTGTCCATAAACACTTTGGCTGTTTTTGAGGTACCTGAAGTACACACAGATAAATCATCAGGGAAACAGAGAGGACTGGAAATGCGCCGTACATTTCTCCCACTCCCTGCTACTGCATGATTTCAAACAATGAATTTTAGTCACCTAGGTAAGACAGCCGAGAGGCAGAGGATGGGAGAGATCAGAGTGAGCAGGGGAGTTTAAAAATGGGGAATCTCCATTCCTGTGCACGTTGAACATTTCTGTGTCCCTTGTGGCCCCAATGAAAGCAAAGGCACAGCATTCAGAGGAAGCTGCTGCTCCCGAATAGCAGGTGCTCTGGGGAGAGGTAAGAAGTAACAGATGGGGAAAATCACTGGTTTGAGGACAATAAACTATTGTAAAACTCAGGTCTGAAATGAAAAATTACCAATTATTGATGGTAAATTTCAAACCACCACATTTTCATCAACTAGTCAAAATTTAGCCAGCTCCCAGAGCATTCGCTATTTCTGTACATAGTGTGCCATATATTAAGATTACCTACAGAAAGCACATTGAGTTTTTTCATGTAAAGGAGCGATACTGTGGGGTGATGTGGAAGTTCAATATTCTACAAGTGTCATAATATATTTTCATATATTCTCTTTATATAACCCAGAAGTCTGAAAGCAATGTGACAAAACTAAAGACAATTTTGAATTTGGTATGACTCCTAATTTAAACCAGTTGGAGAAATCTCTTTCCTTCCTTTTGGCTAAATGCACTGTGTTGTGCAGAATCACTTAAATTTTTAGGGTTTAGAGCACATTCTGTTTGTGTGGTAGCTAAGTATCTTGTTTTCTCTGTTTATACAGAAATTAGTTTTCAAGAAGTGTTTTATACTTTTGTCACAAAAGCTCTGATCATTAAACAGACAGTTGTATTACAGCACAAAGAAACCGTTAAACAGTAATATAAGACAAGAAACTTGATACAAATGTCACAGTTATTTTACTTTAGTATTAAAGAAGAAAAATAGAGAAATTATCTTGATGGAATGCACATCATTACTCAGTTACAGTCCTCTTTCATGACTCCAGTTTATTCATCTCTCTCATGTTATTCTTTCTTGTAGGACTTAATTGCATCCTCATATGGGTTAAGATCAAATTTTCCCATGTTCCTTAAAGCTTCAATTACAAATGGCGAAGTAAGGCACAAAGCAGGCAGATAATCCCAGAAAGGGTGTCTACACCCTGACTGAGACTGAGAGATTTTGGGAAAATGCTTCAACAAAAACATGTTAGCTGAGAGGAAAGGAATCCACCCTCCCTTTCCCAAGAGACTGTTTTAGTGTTACAAATTAAAATTTTAGTGTTACAAGTAAAATTTTGACTCTTCATCTCATTGTTCTGGAATTTCAGTTGAGAAACACTTAGAAAATGCTTGTCTAGAAAAACGAAAATTAAAAATTGACTGACGCATGTTTTGGATGCTGTGCTTTATATTGTATAAAGGTGCTGCTTTCAGGGGAGGATTCTGAGCTACAGATCCTGGTTGGAGGCAGTACCAGTGCAGCCAAGGGCATTTAAACCCTAAAAGGTTCTTGCCAGCCCTGCTACTTGATTAATTTAGGCATTGCTCTGTTCAGCATGAGCAACCTAAAAGGGAAATGCGCCTGCTTCCCCAAGGCACTGCTCTGGGCTCCAGCTAGCCAGTGCAGAAGGTGTCCAGTCATTTGAGGTCAAGTAGCACAGCACCTAACTTCAAAGAAGCACTTGAGTTCTGTTCCTGTGGGAACTGATTTGGAATATAAAGATTAGAGTCATCAATGGTTTTGTGGATTTGGCATGTAGTTCCCTGCATCAGAGAGCATGAACTGCAAGAGCTTTGTGGTATGGTGGCTCCACTCAAGTCTGATTAACACAGAGAGAATTAACAAAAGTATAATTTGAGAGAACCTCTATAGTGAACGGATTCCTTTTGGGATGTTAGCCAGCTTTTTTATTCATATAATTATTTTACATGTAGAATTTTCCTATAATGCAATTTGAAGAGCAACTTTCTTAGGAAAATTTGTAGGCTGAAATGCTACAAATATTTCGTCTAAATATAGCAGTACTTGTTCACCCAGCGCTTAAGATTATATGCTCATAACACAACTCCAACTAAGAGCTGTACATTGTTCTGTGTTAACTTTTTTCACATATTCAGAAACATATTTCTAAACATTTTATGCATTAAATGCCTTTCCCTTTGTTTTGATTCTGCTGACTTAGCAATTGATCTGGTTTTGCTTGGAAACACTGTCTCTTCAAATAGGAATAGCTCATTCTTAGTGGCAATAGTTGATAAATTATAACATGCTGGAAATAGTGTGCATGCTTCTGAAAGGTGTAATAATAATGTCTCCCCAGATGTGCCTAGAAATAAAATAGCAGTTTTTCAATGCCTGTTTTTAATAAGAAATCTGAAGAGTCTCTAATTTAGGAAACATTACAATTTAGTACAAAAAAAGAGAGACAGATTATAGCCCTATATGAGCATGAAGCAGAAGTTGACTAGATTTTCAGAGGGTACACATTCCCACATAGTAACATGTTTAGTACATTACATATTCTATTACAGGAGTAACTCCTCCATAGAACGATTTCAGCCCTGAATATTGGTATGTGTGGTTACAGCACTGGTACAGGACATATACCAAATTCAGTTATGTGTATGAACATGAGAATTTCCAGAAATGCACCTTCCTACCTTATCTGAAAGACAGATTGATGTGAGTCTCTCATCATACAAGCTCCCCTCTGTCCTGTAAGTGCCTCAGCAGAAAGGCTGCTTACCTCTGCCAAACCACCATGGAGTAATGGTGAAGGCTGCTGGGATGACTGGGATGTGACTTCTCAGAGGCAGAAGGCTGTTTCCCCTGGAACTACCTCCTCTGCCTGCCACGCTGGCAATGATGAAGGGAGCCAAAGTTGTACATCCTCATCAGCTCTTTATATCCACCCTGTAACCAAGAGGAAGAAAAAAACAGTTTCTTCATTTTCCTATGCAGAAATTAATTGGTTTTTAATTGACAGTGTAGTAGTTCAGCCCCACAGCAAAAATTCAAAGACAGCAGGAACATTATAACAAAAAAACGTACTTTGGAAGAGATATGTTTTAAATTGCAATTATTGTTTTCTGCATGAAGAAATAGATATTTATGACCACTGAAGAGCTGGAGAAACAGATATTTATGACCACTCTTGGTCTGAAAATAAGTGCTCTTATGATAAGACAGTTAATAAATGGTATGCTCTTTTGGTTTAAATATTTATCCAAGCTGATATTTTTTCCTGCTATGCTAGTACTTCTTTTCATAATCTGTCACTAACCTGTATATTTGGGTTCAGGTTTGCTAAAAGTTTTGGAATTCATTTAAAGAAAATTAAAATCACTATAGAGCATGATGTCTTATCAGAGCTGATAACTTACTAGTGAAGGTCTCAATTTCAAGATCTTTTATTAAAATGACTGATACTAGGACAGTAGGTGAGAACAGTGTAGTGCACTCCCTTCTTTAAGCATTCAGAAATTTAGCAGAGGTTGGATTTGGGCTGAGTCAGCTGGGGCCATCTCACAGGGGTCTGTGGTTGCTAGAACACACACAGTTCTGGTTTGTGGTTTTAGACACCCACCAGATCACATAGGCTGCTCTGGAAAAGCTTTCTTCCCTCCCATTTCTTCACTCCTGCTTCTGTGGCAATACTTCCTCTCCTGGTGCTCAGCAACAGAACTAACACCAATTCCAAAGGAATTCCATGAGAATATGGGCAGAATTTTAGGAGTGGAGAAAGCACAAACTTCCTGTTGAGTGTCACACAGTTGCACAAAACATTTGGGTAATGTTGCTTCAAATCAGGATGGTCATGTTTGACTTTTCAGTTTTCCTGCTTTATTACCAAAATGACAGCCATGCATCAGTTTTCACTTTACTGTTTGCATTCACATTCTTTGTCACTGCACTTAAAAGACCTTAGTGGCTCCTTAGTGAGAATAATTTCCAGTATCTTGCCAAACAGCCTGTGTCCACCGTAAATGAAACCTGCATAAATTAGAAAGGTGTGTTTTGCTTGTAAGACAATCTGAGAATAATTTATGCTATAAATAAACACCTTGTTATGGCTAGTAGCAAGTAGACAATTATAAAATATGTAATTAGGGAGCACATTTTTGTGTAATTAAGAAAATAAATGGGAGTTAAATTTCGAGGAACTGCTGGTAGTATTGCCACCCTACTGTGATATAATACGTACTGACACTTGCATTACTTTTATATATAACTAATATAATTTTTTAGGAATAGTTTTTATATTAAGTTAGAAATCTATTTTAAACTTCAGAAATGCCAGCAAAATATAGCACTTAAAAAAAGAACAAACCCAGAGAGATAGTTTAAAAAATCCAGTCTATATGCAATGATTCCATTTTGCTGTGTTAAGAGAAAATTGTTGGGAAAGTGATTTTTTTTAAAAAAAGTAAGCAAGTTACTCTTTCCCTATTCTCACATAATTAGTTAATACCTCAATCTTTGTGTGCTTGTTTTTGTCTCTTTGCTTATCAATTTCTCCTAGTTTAGAAAATTCTGTCAAATTTAGCACAGCAAAAATATCACATCAAAGAGAAAAACAAATGGAAAACACTTCATTTTCTTTCAGATTTTAACAGCGGCAAATATGAGACACTTTGAGGTCGAAGTCCAAGTACACACATGTACACATGATGTAATTTACTCTCACTCTTTGAGCTGGAGTGAGCTGAAGAAACAGATATTTATGACCACTCTTGTCTGAAAGTAAGTACTCTTATCATAAAATAGTCAATAAATGGGTATTTTCCTTTGGTTTAAATATTTATCCAAGCTAATCTTTTTCCTGCAATGCTAGTACTTCTTTCTGTAATCTGTCACTAGTTGTGGAAAGTCTGTATTTTTATTTTTGCTTTCAAATCCTGCCCACGGTTGTAACAGCTCCCAGGTGAAGCAAATTTCACCTCTCATGTCTGTATAGCTGCTTAAAAAGTCACATTCACAGCCTGCATTGAGGCAAAGTACTGTGAGTGCAAGCTGCTTTTCTGGAGGCACAGATAAATTATCGTGAGAGAGCCAAGAGTCCCAGACAAGCACAAAATTGTGAGTTCTGCTTTATTTATTTATTTATTTATTTATTTATTTTGGTTCTTTGCAGTGGCAGTGACTGCAAATCTGATCCAATGCAGGAGGTAATTAATGTGGTGGCATTTCATTCCAGTGCCTTCTCTGCAGAATGGATTCTGGAGCCAAATGTTGGATTAGAGGATACCTGGATGCTGAGAAATGGCAGTGAGCTGTCCCGAACAATGAATATGTCTTTCAGCCAACTCTGACTACTCTCTGGAAACATTTAGTCCCTGTTTCTCTCACTTTTTTGACTGCTGTTGAAGATACAGAATTCTTATTAATATTCATAAACAGATTTTTGGAACCTTTCTGTAATAGAATATGCTCGCACAGTGAACTAATTGATGTTGTTTTGTAAGTAGTGTTCCTGAAAAAAACATTATTTCACTGAGAAATTAGAAGGAAATGATCAGCTCCAGAAACTCATCTCTTCTTTAGTAAGGAGTCAGAGTAATTTCCAAAACCCTGTCATTTGGCTACAGAATATTTTTACCACCTCTCAGTGTGACATGCACAGAATAAAAACCAGCACCCAGAACAGCAGAGCTGAGGATATAATGAAGATTGCACAGAGATCAAGTACTGTTTTCACTGTTGCCTCTCAAATGCATGAACCTTACATAGGGGACCTTACATAGGTAAGCGATGGTTCCTGGAAACCTGACAGTACTCCTGGGAAGCTGCTAAGCCTCATCTTCAAGACATTCAAGTTTATCTCAAGGAAAAAAGTTTTTTATGATGAAGTGTCTAGGCAGGACTTTAGGATTATAGCTGCCATTACCCATAATTATTATAGACACTAAACCTCCACTTTTCTTAATAGCTAAAAATCCACAACTTTGGATTTCAATGCAATTTGGAGATTATTCTTTTCAGCTCCTTTTTAAGGATCCTCTTCTGCTTGCCTGTGCCACCTCTCTACCCTGTTGTTCCACAGCAAGCCAGATGGAGAAGCCTTTTGGAGAAGCTCTTTTCTGTCCTCACAACCTTCTTCCATGGCTTTTTGGTGTTGTCCTGGAATGCCATGCATTTTCCCTCCTAAGGCAGCTGCCCCAATTAAAAAAAAAAAAAACACCGCTCGGGTTGCAAAGAGGAAGAGTTACAGCACAAAGCTACAATGTCTGCTTCCAAGGTATGCAGCTCTGCCAAGCTGTGGCCAGGAGGTCACACTTAAGCTACAAGGTGCAGCAACACGGACACAAACCATGAGCCTTAGGGAATAGTAAACTGGAATGTCCAGGAAGGTCCATGCCTCAGATAGCAATCAGTCAGCTGCCTTTCGTGTTTGGCAGTCGCTTGCCTGCCTTCTAAACTGTAGACATATGTATTTCCCCACAGGTTTTTTTTTTATTGTTCTGTTTAGGGCTTTTTTCCCCCAAGTTTGAAAGTTGCTCGGAAACAGCAGCAGAAAATCCCTACGGTCTGCTCTTTGTCATGAGAATATTTTCCACTTATTAGGTACAAATTTATTTATATAACAACTGAAAGTAAAACGGAATGGAGGAGGGGGTGGAGCATTTGCTGCTGTCACTTGTGTAAACCTTATCCTAACTTCTGTGTCACATCGACTTGCTGCTCAGCACTCCGAGACTTGTGAGTGAGTATTTCACAACTTTTGACATCCTCTGGTTTTTCTTTTTTTCTTCATTGTATTAAAAAGATGAGGGAACTTAGATCTTAGCTTCAAATTATTAAATGCTTTTAAAAAATGTCTCATAAGATTTCTTATAAAAGACAGATTAAGTATAGTATTTAATCTTGCACTTGTTACCTGTTTCTCTGTTTCTGCTGTGTTAGAGAAATCAGCAAATAGAGAAAACTGGTTTCATTGGCTAGCCTGTGAAAATTTGTCAGTTTGCTAACAAATTCACTCAGCGAAAACAAGGAGAAAACAAAGCTACTGCTCTGAACCTGGTTAACACAGCAAGGACAGAGGCAAAAAACTGCGAAAAAAGTTATTTACTTCTGAGTGCATACAGTTGAAAGAGCATTAAATGCAGGCAGAGAACAGAAAATCTGCAGTCAGTGGAATCCTACTGAAAACAGTGACAGAGTTTCTGTAGATGATAGCAGTGTAACAGGGAGGTTTTCCTCAGTAGTAAACAAGAGTAAACATATGCACTGATGAGCCTTGCTAAAAATAACACTTTCCACCTTGTCGTAGATCCATTTAGGTTGGAAAAGAGGGAAAAGATGCAGGGGACAGAAACTTGTTACAGTTTGTATTGTCAAAACCTGCAAAATTACATCTGTATAAGACTAATAGGAAGTTCTCCTTCCTGTGCACAACCACTAACTTGTGATTCCTTCTGTGTAAAGAAGATATTTTTAGGCAGCTAACTTTTTAGAGACTCTTTTACTGCGGAACAAATTCCTGGTGATAATTATCACAGCACGTTTGGCTATACTTTCCAAGCAGTACATAGTACAGTGCTTCCTTTGTCTCTTGGGATTGTGTTTACTTCTATTTACATAGAAATTTATGTGGCATGTACCAGTTAAATGGAAAGGTATCACTTGGAAGAAGATAATTATAGGTCAATGTAGTCTAAGCAAACATTTATAACTCAGGAGAGGTGTTAAATTTGGGAGTCTACTGGGCTGTTCTAAGCTTGGAGTATGACTTTGTATCTGTGCACCCGCACCAGAGGGCAGCAGTGGGCAGCCCCTGGTATTGCTTTATTTCTAAATATTTCTAAATATGGGGATATCGGGGGGTGTGAGGGACAGTCTGAGGAACTACATCCTGTGCCAGAGTTCCAGGAACGAGGATAGCCAGGGGTGTGACAGAGACAAACTGCTGGAATTGCACCTCGAGATGCATGACACTGGGAATTCCTGGTCCTCTCTCTCTGCCTGGCAGAGCACAGTGACTTAAGGGATGGAGGAATGTCGACAGGCTCCTGCACGTCTCACCTGTGACTGCCCCAGTGCCACAGGTGACCTGGCGCATGAGGTGGGAGGCTCTGCAACTGGAATGGAACAGTAACGAGGAGGATGGTCCATCTGGCTTGGAGGTGTGGCTGAAGTTAATTCAGCCCGTGTCCTGTGTCAAAATTGCTTGCATAAAGAGAAAAAGGACAGGTTGATGCCATAGAAGATCCTTTCTGAAGGGTACAGAAAGCCCCATATGCAGACCAGGCAGGCTTCTTCAGGAAGTCTGTGTCCTTCCTGGGCTTGGATTAAAGATGTGAAGTGAAAGTGTCCTCCTGTGGCACAACCCTCTGGTTATTATCCATTTTCTGTTTTTTCGGGTAGGCAGTGATGAAGTTGCAACAAGAAGTTCAAGGGTAATTAAGAGACTCCAGGGCCTTAACAGGGATAACTGTTAAGGGATCAGGAGCACAACTGGTGCTCTCCTCTACCCATCCAATTGCAGGGAAGGGATGGTACAATCCAGCAGACCAATACCTAGTTCCAAGCCTGGTATCACCTGCAGAATTTAGAAATTTTGATCATGATTTGGTCTACTCAGCACCAGACCTGCTGGCAATGGATGGGGTACGCCTGTCCCAAAGGAGGAAAAGGATCTTTTCACAGAAGTTAGCAAGGCTTATCAAAACAACTTTAAACTAAAATGGGGAAAGGGGTAAAACCAGGCTCACTAAAGGCAAACTTGAAGGTAGCCCACCACTTTTTGAGTGACTATGTGCTAGTACGTTCCTTCTGTCTGCCACTGGAGGTAGGGGATGGAGGGGAGGGGATCCATATGGCAAAAGGAGCACAAGGGTCAGTGATGTTTTAGAAACCATGGAAGCACCTGAGAATGGTCATGTAGGAATTAGAGCTTCTCTCCCCATGGAGGTGGTGGAATTAACAGCTCAACTGAAGTGCCCCTACACCAACATACAACATGAGCAAACAGGAGGTTAAGTAGGAAGAAAATCAGAAGGGCCAAAGCCCAACTGCACCCTTATCTGCCTACTGCCCTAAAAAACACAAAAAACTATTTCTGTGAATAGATCAGCAACAGGTCCAGGCCTGTCAGCCTGACTTTGCTGCTGGGGAAGGTCATGGGGCAGATCATCTTGAGAGCTATCCTGTAGCAAGTACAGGACAACCAGGAGATCAGGCCTAGTCAGCAAGGGCATAAGGCAAATCCTGCTTGTCTTATCTGATTCCCCTTCACAACATTCTTCTGGAGAAACTGGATGGTCATGGGTTGGACAGGTGTACTCTGTGCTGGGTGAAAAACTGGCTGGTTACCCAAGCCCAGAGTGGTGATGAATGGAGTTAAATACAGCTGGCAGCCAGTCACTACTGGTGTTCTTCAGGGCAGAGTGCTGGGGCCCTGTTCAGCTTTATCAGCTAACTGGATGAAGGTGTCAAGTGCACCCTCAGTCAGTTTGCAGATGACAAGTTGGATGGAGTGCTGACCTCCTGGAGGGTGGGAAGGCTCTGCAGAGATCTGAACAGGCTGGATCAAGGGACTGAGGACAATTGTGTGAGGCTCAACAAGGATAGATGCCAAAGTTCAACCCCATGCAACACTACAGATTTGGGGCAGAGTGGCTGGAAAGCTGCCTGGTGGACAAGGACCTGGGAGTGCTGGTTGACAGCAGATAAGCATGAGCCAGCTGTGCCCTGGTTGCCAAGAAAGCCAATGGCATCCTGGCCTGAACCAGCAATAGTGTGGCCAGCAGGACCAGGGCAGTGATTGTCCTCTGTACTCAGCACAGGCGAGGTCACACCTGGAGTGCTGTGTCCAGTTCTGGGTCCCTCACTGCAAGAAAGACACTGAGGGGCTGGAGAATGTCCAGAGATGGGCAATGGAGCTGGGGAAGAATTGGAGCACAAGTCCTATAAGGAACAGCTGAGGGAGCTGAGAGTGTTTAGCCTGGAGAAAAGGAGGCTTGGGCGTGACCCTATTGCTCTCTACAAAGTCCCTGAAATGAAGTTGAGGCCAGGTGGAGATTGATTTTTTTTTTTTCCCCAAGTAACAAGGGATAAGACAAGAGTCTTATCACTAAGAGTGCTCAAGCATTGGAACAGGCTGCCCAGGGAAGTGATAGTTACCAACACTGAAGATCTTCAAAGGACACATAGGTGTGGTGCTCAGATTAATGGCTGTACTTAATGATCTTAAAGGTCTTTTCCAACCTAAACAGTTCTATGAATAGTTTATATCTTGCTGTCATTATGCATGTTTGAATTCTCTGGGAAAAATAAGATTATGGTCAGATCCATTCTAAGGCTGCCTAAGAGTTCACTGAAAATAGAGAGGGCTCACAGGGGACAGAGGTACAGGCTGATGTGGAGTAGTTAGGCAGTATGAATAATATAATGCTAGATTTTGAGTGAAAAGTTCATCCTCAGCTTGCAGTCTTTCACTCCATGGACAGTGATACATTTGACACAAACTTGACAGTGTCGGGTTCAGGGTTCTGTCAGAACCATGTTTCCCTTTTCTGTGCTTAGAAAGTTCAGCTTGTGGAGCCAGCACAGCAGGGAGAAGGGCAGTCTGGAACAGCTGACTGTGAGACATCCTGTTATGTCCAAACAGTGGGGTTTGTGACTCAGAGTGGGCCGTGCTCTGCAGGCCAGCACAGTGCTGCTGCTTGCAGGGAGCAGGGAAGCACAGCAGCCCATACTCAGTTTTTGGAACAAAGTTATTAGTCTGCACAGAAATACGGATTTTATGCCTCTTGCTTTTTTACATGACTCAGTCTTGTTGCTTTACTCTCTATTTTGACACTGCACCATCATTAGGAGCTAAAACCCAGGAGAGTGAATACTCATGATCTTAAAGGTCTTTTTTTTGTTTGGTTTTTTTTTTTTTTTTTTGGTTTTTTTTTTTTTTGAGGCTTTTCTGTGCACTTAAACACTCATAATGGAAGACAGTGACTTTAAAGGTTATTTTAACTACAGGACTGTAATTCACTGCCAATTCTCTACACCAAATTATAGTGCTAGACAAAACAAGAACATCCCAAACATGTCCATTTGCTCTCCGTGCATGCTAAAATGTTTCTAATTTTCAAAAATACTTTAATTGCTTAGAAATGGAGGGAGGAAATCCCTGCTCTCAGTTACTTTTTATCAGCTACTGATTTCTCAGATAAATGTGTATGAAGCAAAATCTCATTTTCTATAAGCAGTTTCCAAATTTAAAGATATTTTTCTTACTCAGGTGAGGTGTCTGATTCCCATTTTACAGGTTTTGATAGGACAGAAATTCATTCCAAGAATGAATGCTGACATATTAACTAACAAGGTGATAAAGTTTGTCTCTACAAAAAGCAAACTCTAGAGGAAAGCAATATTAATAGTTCCTTATGGGAATGTTCAGAGCTCCTTTTTGAGCCAATGTTTAATGGGACAGAACCATGTTGGAGGCCCCTGATACCAATACAGACAGATTGTTCTTCCACAGGGGAAAAGACTTCTAGTGTCATATCACTGATCCCATATCAATTTACCTTCTCACTGCCTCTGTGCCAAACAGAGGAGGTTGCTGCACATTGAAGGTTCCTCTGCTCTTGCTGGTCCAGTGCTCTTCCCAAGATGGGTCCTGTGATCCCATGTTCAGAATGAACCTGAAGGTAGGAGCAGAAGAGAAAGACATTTCATCCAAGCTGCCTGCAATGTATCAGTGTAAACAGAGATCCCACTTGACCAGGGCTGAGTGTCACCTTTGAGATAATTTTCTGCACAACTCTCTGAGAAGTCTGGTCTGGGATTTCCTCCACATCCTTTAATTGACCTGAAGCCTCTTCTCCATCATCCATCAGGATTTATGGGTGGCTAGGACTAGATTTTTATATCATGATGAGAACACAAAGAATTTAGGCACCTTGGTAGCTAATAAAAGCTTTCTGTCTTCCAGTCATAAATCAATGTACTACTGTAAAATAAGAAAACTAATTCTTATTTATTTATTATTTATCTTATAAATTAGTGAGGAATAGCAGAAATATTTGGAAGACATCAGGAGATGGACTATATAATTAAGCTGTTGTCTCTGCTAGTAAGTTGTTATAAGCAGGTAATCAGATACTTGCATCATTACAAATTATCATACAGTATTTCATGCAGTAACAGATAACGTATGTCCTTAGTGACAGCATAGGGTGATCATTCAGACATTGTTGACACAGCTGCTATACATTACAACTGAACAGTTTAATAGTTTACCAATTAACTCTAATGCCAATGCTTAAATATTTTTTACCCAAAAAATGGTGGATGGGGTTTTTTTGCCCACCGAGGAACAGTTAAAAGACTGTTTTATAAAAATACATGCAGACTAAAAGGGTTGCACTCTGCAGTAGTTAGAAAAGTCTTATACCAAAGTTGCTAATCCATCCCACTCATGACTGAAATTTATCAAATATATTAGGATGTCTTTTTGTAACTAAAAATAAAAGAGAAGAAAATTTACTGGCTGCAATTTATTTTTGAGTAGATGGACTATCATATTCTAAACTGCTAATCAGAAACAATTCCCATTGCACCTTTTCCTGGCTGCAGTCTCTGCCAGAAAGCTGTGAATGTAAAGTGTTGGTAATTTTCTTCCCTAGAGTTTAAGCTATAAATAAGGAGAGTGTGGGAAAATTTATTGTCTCTGCTGGAGAAAGGACCTGATCTCATTGACTATGTCACGTCACTGTCTGCCATAGGCTGTGTTTGTGAAGATACAAATTGGACAATGCAGTTGTTGAGCTAAAAATCTTGTGAGCAGCATGAACAGCAGAGGATTCATTTTTTTGTAAAATAATAACAGTGATAAGGTTTACTTCACATATCTTAAAACTCATTTCAACTGTTAACATGTTGTTAACATTATATTAACATTGGCCCTTTTTGGTTGATAAGCAACATGTTAGAATGTTGGGCCTCTTTTGATGCTGCATTGGCTAATTAAGAATTATGGCACTTCTACCAGTGGGGCCTGCATATGTTCTGGCAAGTGACAAAACTGCTGTCTGTCTTATTTTAAGGGGAAATGGGACCCTTACCTGCCCTTCCAGAACTAAGGAGAGGCCTTGCAGAGACTCTATGGGTATCTATGTGCCTGACTTCTGAAAACTGCAGCTGATTACTGCCACCAACCTATTTGTAAGAGGAAAAGCTATTGACATGAGCACACTTGCTCAAAAATAACAAATTATATCTGTTAGTATAAGCCATACAGTCAAGTTGCCTCAGGCTGAATGTCAAATTAACCTCAGGCTGAATGATATGGAAACAACAGAGAAGAGGCTTACCTGCAAGCACCAAGGGTGTGTAGTGTGCTTATAAAAATACAGGAGTGCAAGTCACTGTGGCTCTCAAAGGCTCAAGTACTGTAACCTTTTGCAGAAAAACAGTGAGTACAGTTTGTTTTGTTTGTTGCAGTGTACTTTGGCAATGGTGTAGCTCCTGGAGTTTTTCTTTATGCTGTCTCTTGGAAGGGTAAATAGGTCAATTGTTGTTTCCCATTGCTGATGTTTGATTAATGCTGACACCATGATTGATTGTACCCAGGGCTGTCATGTGCAGGGGAAAGGCTGGGCAGCAGAGGGTGGCACTGGGAACCCACCTGGGATTGCACTGATGCCTGTTCTCAGCCTGGGGACTCCAAGGGTAAACCTGTCCTCCAGCAAACAACACTGGATGCTGGTGATGGCCAAAGTCATCAGACTGGGGTTCACATATGCTGCCTCACTGCTTACAGCTTTCTTTCACTCATTTTATTTAATTGTCAATAATTTTTATTGAATAAAAAAGGGTCTACAGGCTTAGCTACACTATCTTATAGTAATTACTTACGTGGGCAAAAGAAATGTCATTTTACCCTGGCAAGAATATATATATTCTGGCCAAAACACACACACACACACATATATATATATATCTGTATGTGTGTATATGTGTATATATATTTATATGCCACTTATCAGTATATTATCCATTTTCTTCTTGATCATGGATTAGTTAACTTTTCTCAAAAAGGATAGGAAATGATAAGAAAAGAGGAATTTCACTCTACAAATTCAAAAATATTGGAAGAGCCTAAATACTTTGGGCCCAGTATGTGATGCCTGGGGATGAATTTTTATTTTTGTTTTAAGTGATTGTTTAGCATTCTCTAGGATTGTCTGTGTTCAGTTTAGCCCCCAGTGTGTTCTGCTGCAGCTGTGAGGACTCACAGCCATTTTGAATTTAGTTCTGCAAGGACACTTTTTTCTTCAAGCTGTAACATCTACCCTGGAGAAACCTGAGCTAGCTGACTATAGCAACAAGAAATATTTTCTTGGGGAGCACTAAGAATCTCATCCTAGGGATAGATATGCAAAGCAACTAAAAGGGAGAATTTCTTGTAAGAGAGAACTCAGAAAATTATTGCTGCTTGTGAAAAATCTGTGTTAAGGAGCTTGCCCAAATCACAGGAGGATGGTGAGATGAAGGCAAGGAGAAGGCTCAGGGCTGCATCCAGCTGCCTTTGTCACTGATGCAGGTTTTCTTGCTGTGATCCTGTTTCTCTTTTTCTACACATCCTTTTTTCAAACAAAGCCATTTATACAGGGTTTGGTTTGGTTTTTTTCAGGAGCTTGGTCCACTCAGTGAAAACAATCTCTTTGGTTCACAAACTCTGTATGAGAAAAAGGAAATCATTACATCATACTCAGATTAAAGATTTAATACCTTTTTATAATTATGAATTCATGGGAAGGCAGTGAGCATGGGATTGAGTTGAAGTTCTTGAGTAGAATATGCTTTAGTGATCATAAATCCTCCTACTTCTCTGATACTCAAACTTTCTCCTTCCTTTCACCTCCACCATGTCTTAATTCTTTGCTGTGTTCTCCATCCAGTCACACAACTCAAATTCCACTGCTGTGCACCAGCGGCATCACTGGTTTCTGTTCCTAAGCCTTCACAATGTAGAAAGTCTGTTTTATATATATATGTGTACACACACAAAAAGTTCTGCTTGCCTTGGAAGCTCTGAGATGGAATATGTCAGTGAAGAGACTGCTGGATGTCACCTACACAATGCCAAAAAATCTCTTCTGCAATTATGTAAATAAAATAAGCCACTCAGGACTTGGCCAAGTTTATGCAGGTTTTCTGAGCTGCCAGACTTGAAAACACTACCAAAAAGCACAGCTTTAATTAAATACTTATAAACATTTTCTTTATATAAAGGAAATGCATATTTTCTGCTAATTTGTTTTTGGAAATGAGTGAATTACTCTCAAGGAGACTTAAAAGAAAATCACTAGCCTGAGTAAATAATTCAGTGTAGGAAATTCCAGCTCCAACAAGTTCATTTTGATCAAAATAAAGGTAACTGAAATTGAGTCTTATTGGTTGAGACCCAGCTGCTGAAGGGCTACAAAACTGGCAATAGTGCCTTTACATATTACAGAAACAAGACTGTGTTCTCAGCTCTCATATCTCTGAAATTCTCTGTGCCTAATTTTCTAAGAAGACAATGCTTATGCAGTCACACATCTGTGTGTGTTTTCTTATTTCCATCCTCCACCACATTTCTTTTAATTCAAGGCCTAATTTCATGGTATAGATCACATTTAGAAGAGGCACATACAGGACCCTTCTTCAAGCCTCCCACCTAAAGCTGGGCAAACTTTGACATCACAGCAGGTTGCTCCAGGTAATTGATTTGTCAATACCTCTGAAGATGGAGCTTCTACAACTTCTGTAGGGAGCCTCCTCCACAAATTTATTTTCTTGCAGATTATGTTGGGATTGCTTTTATGAAAAATACTAATATTAGTGTCCAAATAAACTATTCTGTCAGCATGCTTTCATTTTCTGCTGCATCTCCTTGAGGTGTTGTGATGAGTACAAAACCAATTGTTTGAACAAAAATTTGCTTGTTTTTCCAACCACAACACTTGCAAGATTTGAACACGAATCTAGAGAAAAAATTTATAAAAGTGAAACCTTCCAAATGTATTTTATTGTGCCATCTGTAGAAAGGTAATAAAAAGGGCAACGAGCTTGTTAGACAGTCACCATGATTGTCATGAGAAATCACAAAACAATATCAATTGCTGACAGTTTGCATTTTCCAGGGGAACCCCCTTTATCCTACAGCATTCAAAGATGGGATTCTATTATCTAAATAAAAATAACCTTTTCAAAAAGTCTGGTTTGTGTTTTCCATTAATTTAGAATACATACAGGGGATTTGTAGAACTTACTCATGAAATTTCAGAGGCTTCCTGCTTTGAATGATCTTAATGGATGGGCTGAAAATCACTCAGAAATCTATTGTGGCTTTATACTTACGTTTTTTCTCCCACACGTAGGTCCCAAAATGTAGTTTCCTGATCCAGATGCTGTGCTTCTCTTCTGAGTAATGGTCCAGCAGGCAGGATGCTGGGGATGGCACGGCCAACACAAAACTCTGGTGGAGCAGTGAGCAGGCTGCAGAGTCAGGTAAGGATCACTTAAACAACATGACATTTTTGGAAAATTCACCAAAGCTTTTAATGTTATTTTGTAAGCCAATGTGAAAAGTAGTTATTAGAGCAAATTTAAGGCTTGGAAACATCTCCAGTATTTTAAATGAAATTCCTAGACTCTATCATTGGTTTTTCCATTCCTTGTTATTCAGTTTTGCCAGAATTACATCGTAAATAGGTCTGGGTTTTTTTCACATTCATATTATTCAGCTGATTTGTGGTACAGCATGTTCTAGCCAACTTTTCTGGTTGGACCTAATCCCTGTGTCTGGCTGATACTTCACAACATGTGAGGCCAAAACCTCTGATCCTCAAGAGTGTTTAGTACAGGGGGGAAATCCATTAAAGTGTCCAGCCTCTGCAGCACTCCAGAGCTCCCCACACATCTCCCAGATGATTCAGTAGCGGCTGCATTTCCACTAGGCAGTGCGGCCAGGTGACCTTTTCATAACCCCAAAGTCATTAGAATTTCGTGTTGTCCCAAAGCAGATTGTGCAAGAGTCTTCACCAGTTATAAAATTTTAGCAAACAAAGGCATTAATGTTCATTGGCTACAAGTCTCATAGTTCTCTTATTCATATTAATTTTTTTATTGGTTGATGATTCTTATGTTAATTAGTCCTATGCTCAGTCTTTCTCATCTTTTCTGCTGGCTTTCCAGTTTTTCTGCAGAAGTCACAGAACCAATTAATCACCTTAAATTTGAGTGAATTATCGATTACCCAATAGCTTTGTATGATTTCATGCAAAATGCTAGAGTGATCACATCAGTCTTAGCTTTTATTAAAAGCAAGAAAATATAGACCTTCTGATTTTTGGAGAAAAATTTGGAACTCAAGTGTCACCAATGAAGGCTATGGAAAGTTGGAAGCAGATCATGAGTCACTGTCTTGAGCATGCTTCCACAATGATTGCCAGTAGTACATGTAAATAACCTAAGGTTATTTATTCTTCTAAGGCTGTGAAAAAATCAAATGCATGACAGGCAAATAAGTCTTTATTTACACTGAGCATTTCAAATACACATTCAGTCAGTCTTGCTTTGACTATAGGATTTCCTCAATAGCTCTTAAAAGAATATAAAAAGCCATTACTCTTGTAGCAAGATGCAGACACAGGATTGTGTGGCTTTCAGAAAGCAAGTTTGTTTTGCCCTCCAGTCATACTAATGTTGCCTCTGTTATGACTTACCTATTTAAATGCCTTCATCCTTCATGATAGCTTAAAAAAACTCTCATGTGTTCTGGAAGCAATTCTGTTTGCTTCAAAAGCCAGTGAACATTTTTAAATACAACTGTACCACTACTCCTTTTAAAGGTATATGTAAATTTGGTATTTTTGCTATTACTTTATCATCTTGTAAATTAATAATTTTATGTTGTTTCTTATACACAGTGAATGATGTAGCTATGAAGGTAAAACAAAAAGACAACATCCTTCTCAATAAGGCTTAATATCTAAAAACAGGAGGAACATATATGTGTAACATCTATGTTGTGCCCCTTAAAAAGTTAAAAGTGCAGAGAAGTTGAAAATATAAATCATAGTAGAATTATCTATGGTTAGGAAAAAAGCTCAGGGATTCCAACACTAAGGATAAATAAATTGTTGAGCACTCTGTGCTTGTTTTGTACAAATTTTTTTCCCTAAATCTTTAATAATCATTAAGGACTTGAACTATATGATGCTTTTCTAGATGAGCTATCTTTTAATTTGTTTTTAACAGGGATGGTTTATATAAAATACTTAAAAACAACGGCACAAAAGCTAACTTAAGCACATTCTGATAATGTCAGGAGTTTCAAAACAGTTTCCAGAGATGAGCTCAAACAGGTATCACTCTCTGCAGAAGACAGGTAGTTACAACATTACCAGAAATTTAGGAGCCGAGGTTCACAGTCATTTTGCCAGAAATCAGATTAGCATTCCATTACGGAAATGACTGATTAATGGAATGTCTGTCTGTTGGCCACTTTGTTATGGGTTATCTTCATACACCTGAAGAAAAGAGGCCATAAACAAAACGTTAGAAAGTAGCTGGTCCTTGGGAACTTGACAGGGAAGCAGTCAAAGAAGATTTTAATCTATAGGCTCACAAATAACCCCTTACCCAAGGCACTGAGGAAGCTCCTGCTCAGTGCAAGTCTGTGAGCTGTGATGCTCTTCAGTGGTTCTAGAAGGTCATTGTTAAGGAGATTGCTGAATGAAAGTTTTCCCCTGACTTGTTTCTTTAATATAAACCACTAAGCTAACAAAAACGAGACCAAAATTAAAAAAAGAGTGAGGAGATGTATGTTTCATCTGGTGTCTTGCTCCACTGATTCTAAGAGCTAATTGTGCAAAAAAAAAAGCTTTTTTTTGGAAAAGGATTTTTCTTCTGTCTGTGTTCCAATGACTTCAGTTCTCGGACATCCCTGGCCAAAGCAAGAATCAGACCTTTTTTGCAAAGCTGAATGAAGATATGTTCTGTCTCCAAGTTTTACAGATGGTAGTGGGAATAAGGGGAAAAGCATGAAACAGTCATTCCAAAACTTATGAAAAATACAATTTTCATGACTGCTTTCCAAAGAAAAATGTAATATTTTCTGTTCCCTAGCTCCCAAGTGAGGATAACAAAGTCTCTTCCATAGGTCATTGTACAGTCTCTTGAGATCCTCCTGCCTATGCATTTTGTCTGGTGGCTGAATCACAGGCAAGGTAGTGGAGTGACATCATATCAGTGTCCAACAGATTTGTGAACCACTGTTCTTTCACAGCATTCAGCAGTAGTTACCCAAGCCAAGAAATAATACTTTCCTGAATGAAGTTATTCTGGGAAAAGTTTATTCAAAGGTTTTTTGTTTTTTTTGGGTTTTTTTTAATTTTATTTTTTTCTTTCTATTTTTTTTTTCCTGGAGGAAAGAGAGAAAAATGTTACCATGGCAACTTAATTTCAAATGAAAATGCATCTTCAAGAGGCAGTGTATTAGCACTTTTTTTTTTAATTAAGAAAACCTCCCCCTCTAAATAAAATCTAGAAGTTTCACTTCATCTCAAGACAGGTAATTAATTAAGTTTTTTCATAGGGAATGTGGGATTTTGTTGGACTGACTATAGTCACAATCCCCCAGCAGTTTCTAACAGAGATCCTGGGGAGGTTAGAGAGCAGTTGAGGAAGGAAAAGGCCTCAGAGTGCCATTTTTATATACTGATTGAAGGAAAATGGGTACAGAAATAACAGTTAATTTGATGAATTCTGTTAGTTATAAAATAGTAAAGTTTATATTAAAAATATATTTGTCATGCAATTCTCTTTTCTATGCTCTCAGACAGCTTTCAACTAAACTTATATGGAAAAGGCTGCTATAAATGTAGCTGTTTCTCCTGCAACATGACACAATGCTCCAGATGATTTATCTCACAATATCTTTGCAAAGTAGAGTTGTTAACCTTTATGTCTTGGCTGAATTCTTGTGTGGGTATTTTCCCTCTCTCTTGAATCCTAAGTATACTTTTCTTCACATCTCCTTGTCTCACGTTCGAGCAAACTTTTCAGCTGAGAGCCTTGATTTTCATGATTTGTGCTCTTCTCTGTCCTTAATTGCTCTGCAATTTTTCTCATTTAGCTGGTTGTTTGGGTTTCCCAGAAATCCCTAGCTAGCTACAAGTAGAGAGACTGCTCTTGTGACTTCCCATTTCCCACAGAAACTAACCAGATAACTACATGATTTTACTTTTTAATTTTGTTTTCTTGCAATTCCAGACAAACACAGTACTATTTAATGGACTACAGCTTTTTGCCTGCAGTTATGCTCATTTTGTTTCATACAAAAGAGATGTTTCTCACCTCATTATCCTGTTCCACACAGTTAGAGACCAACCCCATTTTCCTGATCCCTTGCTTCTATTAAGAATGAAAGGTTGTGCCATAATTTACCTTATCTTAGACTTTTCAAGCATATTTTGGTAGATTTCAAAGTTACAACTCTGGGCTACTAAAGTGGCCTCATTTTAAAGTTTTTTGTAGTAAATTATGTGATTTTCATGTTACATAATTATACTAATGGAAAGGGGAGATGATAAAATAATATATCAACATTAAGGTCTGGAGTCATATGAATCAGCTACAAAATTCCTCATTCTATCTGCTGCTGATTTGCAGATAAAATTGCCCATTTAGCTTGAGAGGTATGCTGTGGCATTCTAGACTTAAGTTTCTGTCTTCATGACCTTGTGACTGGGATAGAGTTAATTTTCTTCCATGTACCTGGTACAGTGCTGTGTTTTGGAACTGAGATGAGAATAATGTTGATAATACTCAGGTTTTAGTCGTTGCTAAGTAGAATCTATCCTGATATACAAGGACATTTTATTCTAAGATTGACCATTTTTGCTACCAGTCTTTAAGAAAAAAAAATCTCAAAGTGCCAAATAAATTAGGAGTAAATTTTTGTTAATCTGCAGAAAACAACTGATTCAACCAAGGTCAGGCATAATCCAAATTCAGTGGTATCTTTTACTTACCAGTTCTGCCCAGCACCTCCCCCTTCAGAAGCTCTTATGAACATGATGGCAAAAGGCAATATTTAGATGTCCTGGAAGGTCCTTCCTCTTCTTTTTAGTATCCTTTTCCATTTTGAGAAGAGTCCAAATGCTGTTACGACAAGAGATTAAGCTGCGATATGCAGTTGCAGATGTGTTGTGAGACAAATAGTTCCCCCAAAATGTTGAAGAATCTTTGGAAGCATTATGTAGGTAGCACTGAAGTTCTAAGTGCAAAGATTTTGGTTTAGTAGCCAATCTCTCAAGAACAATTCCACTGTGTAAGCACAGAGGAGAAACTAATGTAACTTCTAAGGAGCAGGATGGTTGTTGGCCTGAAAATCTACATTGGCTTTCAGGGGCTTGGGCATAAACCCAGTTGAAGACTCTGCTGTAGTACCTGCTTTACCATTTGCATTGTCTTTAGCTGATTAGAATGCAAAATTTAGCTTTCCTTTACAGCTTTTAAATTTAACTTTTTTAGTGTTCTACTTTTGAAACAATTCCTTCTTTTTTCTGTCTTTTTTCTTCATTTTTCCTTTTTGAAGGACAAAACCCCCACTCATCTCCTGCCCTCATGTAACTGAAAATATCTCTCAGATTCATAAGATTTTATGGTTGCTGTAGATTATTTTGCATAATTTAAATGAAACATGAATATTTCAGGTCTCATTTTAAACTGTGTGCAATTTCAGGATACACAGGTCACAGTGAGAACAAAGTAGTTTTCATCCAGCTAAAGATGAACAACTTGACAATAATGCAAATTTATGTACTGTGCACATGTGACGATTTCTAACAAGAAAATAATTTGACTAAAACTCTGAGCAAGATATAGTGTTGAGAGTGAAATCAAGCTCTGTATTACACTTAATAAAAGTGACTTTTCAACAACAATGGGGTTCCATTAGATGAAGGGCTACAAGTGATTCTCTGCCCTCTGTAGGACCTGAGGGGTTTTGCCAGTACCTTTCTTAACAGTTCAGTGCTCAAACCATATCAAACCATTTTTAGAGCATCTAAAAACTGGGACAGAGTGATTAATCTCTAAGCAATCTATGACACCAGTTTTGTCCTGACTTAAATATCAGAAAACCAAATAGCCTTCATTTAAGTCATGAAAATTAATTTTTATTTCTGTTTACACTTCAATTATTTTATAAAGGAATATTTTCTCTAATTCATATAAGCAATTAAAATTTGTGCAAATGAAAAAATCTTTATTTAAACATCCTAATTGGCATTTCTAACTGGAAAGAAACCAAAATGCTATATTTTAAGCAATTTTTTCAGTTATACACTCAGGTTCTTAGCTGTTACAAAGGTTTTATCCTATAAAATTGTAAACAACAAATTCTTGCTTTCTGGTTTGTTCTTCAATTTACTTACAATTTTTGTCAGTCCAGATGCCAAAGAAATGGAAATGGAAATAAAACGACCAAAGCATATTTGAATCTTGTCTTGTATGAGTTAAATGTGACTAGCTAAACTATTTCTGAAACAGAAGAAAAAAAGGAGCATTCTCAAAGTAATAGATACTCTTTCTGCATACTTGTCAGACTTTCTGAAGGACAATGAAGCACATTTGCAACATATATGCTAAGCATTTAAGTAGTATAAATGCTTCATTCTTACTGAAAGAATAGAATAAGCTGATATTTATCATCCCTTCAGCTGATTACAAACTTGGGTTGGTGGGGTGCAACTTTGCTACATGCTCTGAAAGGTTTTACACAATCCTGCCTGGGTGTAAAAAGCAATCTTGAAAGTTTGCTACATTTTCCCAGGTCTTTAGAATTAGCAAACACAAGCCCATGGTTTTTGTAATTCATAGTTTAAAACTAAGAGAGAAGAAATTTGTTTTCGCTCAGCTAGATTGCTCAGTTTTGAAATGATGAAAACATTCTCACAGTGCCTGGTGAATTGAAAGAAAAATAAAGAGATCAAACTCACAAAGAAATAAAACAGTTGTTTTCAGGGAAAGTCTTGACACCAGCATTTCCTCCATTGTGATGTCTGAAAATAATATGTATGTTTATTCAATTATTTATTTGTTGTGACATTGTGACTTTTAGAAAACTCAATCTGACCTAAAAAATGAAAGCTATGTTCTCTAAGATTACACACTTGTAAAACCAGTGCTCTTCAGAAAAAAAACATGAGGAGGCCTCATTAATGTAATATCTTAAATCACTTGCCATCATATTTTATGTTTAGAAGTCAACAGTGGCTGTTAAAATTGAAATGTAAGCTGAAAAAATATTTACAAGAAGAAATATTTGCATAAGACTCTAATCAACTAATTAAAATCAAATATTTATCTGTGCCGTAAACAGCAGGGGGGAAAGGGCTAGAGAAGTTATAAACTTGAAAATGCTAGCCCCAAATCTGACAAGCTTTCTAAGCAGTCTCTTCTACTGGAAAACAAGGATAAATGAGGGACATATCAGTATGCCCTTCCCTTGGTATTCTCAGCTGGAAGTAGTTGGAGACACCAGGCTTTGCTTGCAGTCAGCTCTGCTATTCCTAAATTTTGTGTGCTTCTCTAATTCATCTCAGGAGCATGTACCTATTTTAGCCTGTTATGAATATAACCTCATCCTATTACCCATAAGGTATGTACTACAGGAGACAAGCACAGGCTAATGAAATGTCATTATATGGGACATAATTCTTCCAGCAGGATTTTCTGCAGGCCTTTGAGTGCAGAAGCTGTGTAAAGAAGTTTTAATATGAAACAGGTCATCACAAGATGACTCCTGTGGACTCTGATGCAAAACTGTTGCTGGCTTCTCTATGCAGGTATAAGATAAAGATCAGAAATGTCCTTCAGGCTCTGAAAGCAAAAGGTAGAAAACCCAGTGGGGCAAAAGCAGACACAGCAAATGAAGGCTCAATGTCCAAATGTAAAACAAATGATAGCTTTAAATCTAGCCTAGTCAATTGCAAGAAAGACTTTCTGAGACAGCCTACAGTAGTGACAGGAATGCATAATGGAAAAATCAAGAATGTAAAATTTCAAAAATTAATCAGGAAGGACATTTTGTTTCCTGGGTCTCCAATGCTTCTGGACCTGTTCTTGCAAAGCTTGGAAAACTTCAAGGTGTGTTTTCAGGAAGAATAGTCTTGAAACTCTGCTGCTGGAGAGTAGGAGAAAAAAATCAGTGAGCATAGAAGTTTAGAAATGTAGAAGTTCAGTGAACGTAGAAGCTTAGAAATGTAGGTTTTAGGGAAGAAAAATGTAACATTCTTCAGCATGCACTTTTCAGCCATACTCTGCTGTGCTGATTAGCCAGTTTGCATGTCCTATGGAGAAAGCACAAGGAACATGGGAGAAAGTTTGTACTCGCTTGAGCCTTCAAATAAATGTTTGCATTCACAATAGCTCTGGTTTTCATTTGGGAGTTAGTGTAATTATCAAAGTAGACACAACCACATTTTGTTCTGATTTTGTTCCCCTTCTGGAAATAGACAACCAATGCTATCACTTAAGTTTTTAAAAAAACCCTCAAAGAATAATGCTTACATGTACAGTCAGCTGGCTCCTTGGTTCCTTGAGGTCCCACACCGAAATGCCTAGAGATTTATTATGAACAGCATGTCATAGAGAATGCAGTCATAAGACTTGGGTATAAAGCTAAGTGTAAACATATTCCAGCACACAGTCAGGGAAGTTTCAGTAGCCAGGACTTCTCTGTGATAATTCCATGAATTTTCCCTGCTGCCCTCAGCTGCATTCTGTCACGTGTCTCTATGTGCATAATCCCTATTATGCTTTTTAAACCAAAAGGTGCCAGGCTGTTTGTGAATGGCCATATATTTTTGGTGACTTTTAAATTAAGATTCCCAGCCATGAGGACCTTACATAGTGTTTGGGTAGGTCTCTGCCAAAACCCAGTTTTGTTCACTGTTCTTTGCAAGACAGCAAAGAAAATAGTTTGCAGTGTTGTGCTTCCATTCAGGACAAATAGGTACCTTGCTCTGATGGCAGGGAAGCAGTAAGCTGTTGGGAAAGCAAAGAAAATCCTATATAAGACATCAGGGTTGTATTGCCTTCAGAACACTGAGTTTTGTTCAGGCACACAGTCTGGCATAGTTATTAATATCACCAGTAATTTTTAAATTTTTAAAGAGAGACCACGAGCTTGAGGGAGATAAAACACTGTATCAGCCCCTCTTTGGAGTGACATAAGACTGATTTCTAGCTTTACCATTCAAAAGTGATGAAAAAGCTTGCTTGAAAGAAAATATTCTGGAGAAATCTGATCTTTAACTAATCCCCCCCATATGCCTTACCACAATGTGGGTGTTGCACATACACAACTACGATATTGCACTCAGCCCCTGTTATATATAGAAAAAAGTGGTTCAGTGTGCAAGCTCATAATGGGTACATTCCACAAAAATACATTCAAAATTTACATGAAAGGGGGAGGTTTCTGTAGCACAGAAACCAGAGCTTTTCCAATAATCACTTCTCCTGTATCCAAAGACAAGAGACAGAATGATTGTTGGATTATTGTAAGTCCTACTGCATTATTATTTAGAAGTGATTTGTAAATAACATAAAGCAGAAATAATTTGTTTTCCAAAATTTCTTTCCTTTTCCATGACTACCCTATATGAAATAAATCTGTAGTAGAAATTATTTGTTCTTCTTTCTTAGAATCCTGATTCTAGTTTTTTCTTCCTATTGGTTGGTTTACAGTTGTCTGTGTTCTGCTTCCTCGGTAGTTCAATGAATCTGTTTTTCCTGGTTAATATTTTGGTCAAATTCTCAACAACTCTGGAAATTAAAATTTCATTGGTTTCAGGAAAGCTATGGCAATTGTCACATAGTAAGATTTACTTCTGCTCTTTAAAGAACATTAAAAGCAGAAGAAAAAGTGGAATATTTCAAACTGCATCCTGCCTCTTTAATTCAGGATCCAGCAAATTCCAGTAGAAGTATCATTGTAAGAGAGTGCCATAGATTATATTTCTTCTTTTTAAAAAAGCTCTGAAAATACTGCCTTACTTCACAATTTTGAGAACTTCACTTGCTATTTTTAATCTTTCATCTATTACAAGTGTGTTGCAAACCTCTAGTACTGTATGATATTACTCACAGTCTTTAAACTGAGTATTTTGCTAAGGATGAGATATTATTTGTCCAGCAGTTGTTCCTGTAACAACTATTTTTAGGGTCTCAGAATTTCCAATTATATGCATCAATATGACATCATTTATATTTTTTTGCTGTTCAAGTTTTGATGCTTAATGCTAACATCCTATACCTAAAGGCACAAAAATTTAATCCATAATTATCTTCTCATTCTCTGTTGGGTATTTGTTGCTATGATAAAAATATCACTAATAATATTTACAAGGAGTGCCTAACAGCAAATGTATAGATCAGGACACATTTTGCTAAACAAACTTTAGCTCTGAGTCTACTTTTTGTGTCTTATTAATGTCCTTGAATTTTTGAATCTCCTTATACTCTCACTGCTCCTTTATCTGTGAGAACTTATTCTGAAAGGCCTTTTAACTTAATTATTTCATATTGCATCCTGAAGGGTGTCATTTGGGGATTAATAATCAAATCTAACCTTCTGTGCTCTACAGATGAGTTTTTTGCTGTGTACATTTTCTTTACTGTCTATTTGAGCTACATAATTTTGCCACTAGCAAAACTTAGGGAGTCTCTGTGTCAATTGTGTTTGGCAAGCTGACCTAGCATTAATATCAGATATTCTTGCATCAAGAAAACATTAAGTTGATCTTTCACAACTTGAGGAGTGATTAATACCTTGAAAAGAATGACATTACATGGAAGATGGAAAGAGAAAGAAGCATATATTAGCTTTCTTCCCTGGCTGGCTTTTGCCATCTGGCAAATATAAGGTCTATAGCCAAGTACACAAGGCAATGGTCTGAGCTCTGGGCCTCAAGCATGCTTTGCAAAAAAATAAAGGTCAAAGGAAATATTTAACTTCTTAAATTTCAAGTTCTGAAGTTTAAGGTATTGAGTGGAATAGCAATGACTCTGTGACCTTTCGGCAAAATTTTCAAACAAGCATTGCAAACTTTACTCTTTAGCATAAATGCCAATTAGCAGGAACATACAGGAGAAGGAAGGACTGTCAAAGCAAATCAACAATTACTTAAGCAAACAAAGAACATATAAATACCAAATGTGATTAAACTGAGGGAGTCTCCTGCCATGCTGATTACTGAGAATACTCTTTTGAAGGTTAACGCTTCTCTAATACAAGCAGAATAAGCCATGTAAGATAGTACTCCACAAGAATGTCACCACTATACAGCAAAACCAAGAAAAACTGTAGTTCTTGGAGGAAGGAAGGTGAAAGGGAAGTAACCAAATAGGAATCATATTTAAAGAATACCTAGTTTTAATGCTGAGAAAAAATGCTTTAGCCACCCTAACTCTAGCTAAATACAAAACTTCTGAGAAAGCACTTTGTGTCATAAAAGCTTAACCATTTAACACACAAAGGCATGGTTTGGCTCTCAGCCAGACTAGCATTCAGCCACATGATTCAGTTTAAGACCTAATAATTCCATTGGCTTCCTTTCTGTAAGGTTGAGTAAGTACAAGCCAGACAGAAGCATGGAAAGCTTACTCTTTGCCTTAAAACTTTGAGGAGAGCTGCTGATAATACCTGGTGGAGCTTGAGGGCAGATTTCCAAGGCTTCTGTGCAAAGATTGGTAGGAAGGGAGAGGAGGAACTACAATGGATCCAGGCACCATGATAGTAGAAACAACTCTTAATGGTTTTGGCATCAAATGGAATTCAGAAGTTAGCAGAGATGTAAAATAAGTTTCTTTGACAGTGTGTTTGAGGGCTGTACCTATAGGTAGCATCTGCACCAGATTTTCTTATTGTCTCAGAGAACATTAATGTGGTTCTGTGTCTTTATCAATTTGAATAATTACATTCTGACACTAATTCATATTCAACACTTTTTTTGTTTGTTTCCCTTTGGTTGTTTCCTATAAGAAGCCCAAAGGAACTTAGAAATGAAAGAGCAGAGAGATTCTTCAGTGAATCTGCCCCTTTGACTTTCAGCATTTACTCCATGACAAGGCACTAGGAACATGTCTTTCCTCTAAAACTTACTCATAATCCATGAAAATTTGATTTCAAAATTACTTATTTAAGGGCTCAATATGGAAACATCTATCTAGTTCAGAAGTACTGCTTTCTTTATGGGCTCCATTACTCTTCCAGTCATTTCCATTAGTTTATGAAATCTTGACTCTCCATGGCTCCTCCACTGGAAAAAAAATTGGAAAAGAACGTTCTTTTGGTGCAAGACTAGAGAAAAAAGTTGATTTTCTTCTCAGTCTTATAGACTCTGACATTCTGTATGCTTCTGAGCAAAGAAAAGTAGCTCCAATATTATGCACAATACAAAACCTTAAATAGATGCAGCGCTCTAGTTGTGCAGATACTTGGCACTTTGTCCCCTTGAAGCTAATTGCACTAGAGCAAGAGGACAGAACAATTAGTTAGTGGAGCCAATAAGCAGAGGATACCAGAACAAGAGCCACGGGGTGAGATTTTGTTGGGGGAGGAGGCAGAGTTCTCTAAAGGAGGCTCTAATTATTGTGGCGAAAGAAACACTGAAGAGGAATTGCTTCAGCAACGCAAATGAGTGGGTGTAAAAACTCAGCTCTACATGATGTAGCCACTACTTGAATATGGATCTAAAAAGAACCCTACTTTATGCATGAGATGTGGCTCAATAAAATGTCAAAGGACTGGAGAGAGCTGGAGGTGATGGTGAAATTTTAGAGGGAAATTTGCAGCAGTAACAGAGAAAAGATTTAAAGTGCTTTGCTGCACAGGAAGCTAGACAGAAAATGCTGAGGACATGTATTTGTAGAACAGGGGAGAAGAAGAGACTGACTAAAATAATAATAATAATAAATAATGTGCAAGAAGTCTATTGCACTACAGAATGAAGATGGTAAATGGGAAAATAGATTGATACAAGAGAGGTGTTTGAGAAGGCTGATTGCTCATGGGAACAAGGAAAGGAAAGGGCTGAACAAGGAAAAGAGCTGTGTGCTAGAAGTCAAGAAGTTACAGAAAATTTGAGAGTAATAAAAAATTAAGAAGGTTAGATTTCAGAGCTCTGGGGTTTTTATAGCGTAAGAGTTTTCTGCAAATGGTGAAAGACTCTCAGGACATTTCAGGACTTTGAAAGAAGTGGACATAAAGTTCTGGCAGGGGAACATATTGAGGTCTGAGGCACCAGTGTGATACAGTAGTGCAGAAAACACTGGCAGTAGTTCCCTTTTTCCCGCAGAAACTGAAAGTATTATCAGCAGTTTCTAAATTCCTTCATAAGATCTGAGTACATTGTATGTTTCCGGCCATTCATTTCCAAGAACAAGGAAGCAGATGAGGAATGAAGATACAAATAAAGAATAAAAATTCAGTTCAAAATAGGGAGAAAAAAGAGAAGACCTTTGCCAATATCACCAAATGGCATAGCCAGGAAATAAACTTTCTTATTGATGAATATCTCATCTCAAGAATTCAAGGAGACATCTATAAGCTAATATAAATAAAAAAATTTTATACATACAGTATTTAGACAGAAACACGCAATTTTAACTGTCTGTATTTTCCATCACAGGTAACTTAATTACTGTAAAAAGCATGAATATTTTCCTTTAAGTAACTTAGATTATTGTTTCTGTGACAGCCAAATCAGCAAGTCATTGGCTGTTTATATTTTGTTAAAGAACGTTTTTTTCATTTCCTTATAAAATTGTTTATTTAAAGAGAAAACAATACTGCTGTACTTAAATATCACTCAGGGGTAATTGCTCTTAAAATGCTAATTTAAATTCATTATTAAAAATAGCATTCCTTTCCCAAATATTATTGTGTATATCATAATTGATTTTTGGAAGAGCATATATTTACTTCCAAAGGCTTTAATCTTTAGAGTGGCAAGTAATCAAGACACAAGCTACAGAAAAAAATATTTATGCCTTTAAATATGAGCTGCTCCTTTGGCCAATGTTCAGAAGGGTAAATACTAGAGTTGTAATGAAGACAGAGAGTAATTTGTTAATGATTACACAGAGCAAGAAATCAAACCCAGACATCATCCAAAGAAAATTTTTACATTACAACATTATGTGTTCAAGGCAGTAGAATAATTTGTAAAAGCTTCTAAGCCAGCTAGCAATGCTTCTGTTGTTGAATAATAATTTGGATGAAAGAATTAAGAAATTCAAGTAGAAAATGGCCCTGCATTGATGAAAGGAGTGTGTTGGGGGATGTAGTTGACATTAAAACCTCTCTATGAATGAATGGAGTACCCTTTAGAGTGTGCACTAGTATATTTTTCACGTATTTATCATCAGTAGAAGATTTGTATTACTTCTAAAACTAAGCATTTATTTTACATTAGCAATCATAATTTTATTACAATAAAGGTTACCTACAATATTTAAGAAAACCAAAGATGCAGACACCATTTAATCAATAAGAACACAGTGTTCCAGTGTCATTACAGTGAACATTTAAAATAGGAAATAAATGAAAAACTAATGATAACCCTGGTGCATTATTCACTTGATATTATAATATATTATTTCCTCACTACGAACACTTTGTTCTGCAGCATAAATTTGACAATGCATTTGGACTGGGACTCCCTCTCAAATCAGCTTTTTAAAGCCTCATAACACTAATTATAAATTACAAAGCTGGTTTGTGCTTATGGACCCATCATAAGTCTTTCATATTTTAATTTGCTACCTCTTCTCATTTCATAAAAACTTGCTTGCAGAATGAAAAAAATGTTTAGCTACTGAAAAATATTTCCAGTATACTTTAAATTATTTTCTTAAAACTTGGGGCTTTCTTCAGCTGTATCCACCAATCAGGTTTAAAATTTCTTTAAATATATTTGGAGTTTGCCCTTAAGGTTACTTCTGAACTTCACTTAAATCATCATAATAAAAAATACAACCAAAATAGGATATTTTCTAAGGATTAGCATATCAAATGAAAGCAGTTAGTATGCAGATTTAACAAAAACAAATGAACAAAATCCAAACCCAAAAGAAATAATGCAGCAATTTCAAATCAATATTACTGTGAAAAGGTTAAAGCCTTTCTGTCATACTATAGCAAAGTGATTCAGGTCTTTTGACCATATCCAAGCAGTTAACAATTATTTTCCTTTGTTTTCTGTAAATTTGAAAAATACACATGTATAAGTACTTAATATTTTGGGTTTAGCACTCACATATTTTCAATTTCCATTTGTTGTGGCAGCAGTAATAGGTTTAGCTTTGCTTGTAGACCTACTTTGGCCAACCATAACACAGCATCCTCCATATGGAAATTGTTCAGAAATGTAGGAAATGTTACTTGCTCTGTCCTTCCTGCAACTTAGATTGTCATAGAACCATTCATTTACATAGCTCTTATTTAACAGGTTTTGGACAGCCAAAAGGGATAAAAAGGACTGACACTGTGTCCCATTATTGAATGTGGAAATTTATGTATGATTAGGTAGTTATGCTGTTTCAGCTATATCTTTGGGGCTTGGAAACAAAATTATTGCAATGTATTTAAACTGTTTTCTGTTTAAGAGAGTAGTACATATTTGTTACAAATACTCTCCAGAAGTCCTATCACACATGTGATCATTATTTTGCTGGCTCTGCTTTATTAAGGTGGCTTTCAGCAAGTGAGCTGCCATCCTGACAGTGCATGGGCTGACCTCCCATTTGGGTATCTTTACCACTGCACAGTGCTAGCTCTTGTTTTGTTATCTTCGCTGGTCCATTTTTAAATACTTGAAAGTGTGCAGGTAAAGAAACTACTACTAAAGAAACATCATTTGAGTCAGTTATAGAGTATTGCATGTATGATAAGGAATAAAACCTTCGGTCAAAACTGCAGCAGATAATTAACCTAAGCCTGTGAGGGAACTTTACCAGCTTTTGACTTTGGAACAAAGGTTAGCAGGCTGTGCACAGGGAAATGTTTCCTGATGGACAATGCACAGCTTCTCACAGCTTCTCCTTATTTCCAGTTGCCAAACTCCACTGAGGAAATTCTTAAATGCATCACTGCCTACTATTAGACACACAATACACTGTGTAAAGAAATGTAAGTATATACTCTATCTAAATATTTTATTTCACATTTGTACATGACTATAGTATTTGATTCAATGTAGGGTTTCACATATATGCACCCACAATATTAATGTTGTAGGTAATTCATTGAATTTGGGTAACAAATGGTAGCCATGGGAGAGATGGAAAACAAAAGTTCTTCAATATTGCCTCTACATTAAATTGCAGCCTGCAGTATGAACTGATAAAAAAACAGGGAGCCCAGGATGAGTTCAGGTTTTCACAGTGCGCCTTCAAAATCTGAGTTTCTACCAACTGTTTGGTAAAGAGATTATGTATTTCTCCAAGCTACAAATCAGTTGGTCTTTCCAGCTATGCACAACGAGATCTTGTCTTTATTGGAAGTCTTGACAAATTCGTTAATTAAGTCAGTACTAAAGCAAAATTCTGTGGAATCAAATTGTGACAAGGTATCACCTTGGTTGTGTCTTTCAGAAAACACACCTGAAAAGTGTTTGTCTGCAGTATCCGCTGTGTCGGCTTCTGAACAGCCACTGCTTTTGCCTTTTAAAGAATGGGATGGGACTAATCATCTTCTTCCTATGGTAACTACAAAGTCAATGTCAATCAGACAGTGACTACAAAGTATTTCTTTTTACTATCACAGCTGTTATTTGTCTCCAGTCACTTCAGAGAGTGGATTTGGAATTTTATTTTTACACTTTAGAAGAATTTTAGGTATTTTACATCAGGTAATTGAATCTTTCTCTTGCATTATGTTCTATAAATCTGGCCTTTAAAAAAACCCACATTTTGCAGTGGGTTGACATGAGGCACAGTTTCTATGTGATTTTATAATTTGTCAAATATGCTTCCTTGCTCCAAACATTTACTACGTGTAAACAATGTATCTGTAGTATCTTAAAATGCGGAGTCTTTTTTTTTTTAGCATAAATGTTATAGATACCTCTGTTTAGCCTAGTGGTCACTGTGTTTATTCTCTTCTAGTGCTTATGTACCAAAGACAGAAGCAGATCATTGCAAGTGGGAAGGAGTTCTGGAAGATTTGGAAAGGATCAAGACATCCAAAGTAAGTTTATACAAGAGTCAGCATTTCATATAATCATAGAAGAAGACTTAATAAAATATTTAGCACAGCACTCAGCTAAGAAGTGTGGGTGAGAGGGAAAGGGATGGTGTTTGTTAGCTAATGTTTATAATTCCAACTCTTGTTTTCTTGTAGGATATTGATGTCAGTTTATACACTGCAAATGCAGATGAGGATGTAAGTAAACTTCACATATGACCACAACTAATACTTAATGTGGCAGCTTCATTCCTTTACTAGAAATTATCTCTTAAAGCAGACTTGCTCTAATTTGATAAACATGTCTAAAATCAAGTAATTTGCCTTGGAATAGATAGTTCTTCTAATCAAAGTGCTTATGATAAATCATGCAAGCAGGTATTAATTATTTTTTATTTAGTCATCTGCTGCTAAAATGAATCAATTGTAAGGGATGATCAAGGCCATGTTGGATGGGGCTTTGACCAACCCAGCCTACAGAAAGGAGTCCCTGTGCATAGCAGAGGTTGGAAGTACAGGATCCTTAAGGTCCCTTCCAACACAAACTATTCTGTGGCTGTGTGATTCAAAATTATTTTATCAAATCAAACAATACTAAAATAATGCTGGGATTAATTTTTAATTTAAAGGAGCATTACCTACTTCCTCTTCTCTGTTACCCATTCTGAATTTAGAATCTCTGAGTTAAAGTGTTAAATCTACTAAGAATAATATTAAAGAATAATATTAATTTAATAGTTTCACCTCATCTTGGCAAAGTGCTTGGTCTTTTTGTTCTTAGCTCTCATAGCCCATCTTTGCAGATATTCAAATGTATTTGAATAGTAAGAAAAGATACATAGTAAGTAAAAACCAGCCTCTTTGTGGCTCATTTTATCTTAGATCACATCTCACTTATATCATAATTGTGCTTTAAATTATATCATAAACTATGTCCTGCATTTGCTTATTCCTTTTTAATCATAAAACTATTGCAACTGCATTTTTTTTTCAGGAAGAATGCCAAGAACTTGTAATAAGGTGCTTTTTCTTAGAGACACAGGTGATAGTTCAAGAATGTCGTATCAAAAATTGTAGTAAAACACAAGATGTATGGAACATATGGAAAAATGGAAATGAAAGCTTTGAAAAAAAGGTAAGCAACACCAACAGTTTGTGGAAAAAACGAAAATCAAAAATGTTTCTTCAGTAGCAGAAATACATCTTGTTACATAAATGGTGGCATGGTAGAGATGAAAACTAATGAGATTACAGTAAGTTGACAAATAATAATGAAAAATCAGAGATCAGTGGTTTTTAGAAAAAACACTTTCAGGATTTCCATCAAAGCAAATATTTTGTGCATGCTTACATATGTCAGGGTGTTTGAATGTGTGTGTATAAATGACAGTTTGCAGCTTCAGTACCTGCAGTCAGATATGTTACACATCCAGAAAAGTATCCTAATTTCAGAGGGACACTCATTTGCATCTTTCACCGAAGTGATGTACCTCTCAAAGATGATCCTATTCAAAAATTAAGACAGGAATTGCTCATACCATAACTACCATGGAAGCCTCCACTAATATTTTTCATAGCCATTACCTGCATTGGAATTATTCCAAAAAACAGGGCAAAAAAATTCTCTATCAGAACCAATGGATCATTATCCTGCTTTACTATTGCATTTTGTTTTTCAGTTGACTTCCACAAAATCAGAAAAATGCAAAGAATGCGAAGAATACGAAGAAAAAAATTTTACAGAATTTGTACAGAATTTTGTAAAGGTTATACAGAGAGATTGCAAACACTGACTAAAAAACACAAACTGAGAAACAAGATTTTTATGTTAACACCCTCAGAGAAATTAGATTATCACCAAAAATAAACCAGAAAAAAATAATTTACAATCCTCTTGGCTATCTCTTAATATATCTGTTTCTATTGTGGTTTTCAGGTAAACTCAATTATTTCTTCTATGCAAGAACTCAAAGTCAAAAATTAGAATACTTATGTAAAGACTCTTCATTGCCTTTTCCCCCTTTTGTACAATGCTAGCATAAGGGCATTACAAATTATCTCCAGTCTTCTCACAGAAGGTAAAACTGGTGCTTGGTTATACTATTCAACAACATGTTCTGTTCCTTTATTTGTTACCTCTAACATGATTTTATTCATTAATGTAAGGACTACAACTCCTTTATCAGTTGCCAAAGATTTCAACTGAGCTGTCAACCAAAGCAGTGTTAATTTAATTATCTGAATAAAAGCGGTGCCCAAGTCTCTTGCACACTTAAAAAAATAAAATTTCTATGTGGTAGAAATCTTGCCTGTGAAGTAGGGTTTGTAACTTTAGTCTACTTTTGGGAAAGAACGTTGAAGACATGAATCACTTTTGTCCAATTACTGGAAATCATAACTGCATTTCTAAGACTCAATGCAGTCACCTGTCCTCTGGTATTTCTGCAATGTTGCCCAGCCTCCTTTGGGCTCTTTCTAAACTAACTGCTTTCCTCATGATTCATATTCGTGTCATACCAGCTGCCATCAATAATAAGTAATTATTTTCTCCAGGCACCTCCATTTCTCTATCTTCAACTGATAAATGGCTGAGTCATTCAGCTGTCCACTTACCGGAAAGGAAGTTTCAATCTCATTATGGCAACAAACACACTGCCTGCTTCTCTTTTATTGTTGGGATGTTCCCAACAGTCAATCTTTGACACTGTGAGGAGATTAATCTCCAGTAAACTGCAAGAGGAAGAACATAAATGTGAGCATGTGGGATGTCATCTTCCAGGGGACTTGGAGACAAACAGATTGGAAAATTCATAAACTCTTTGATAACAGCATTAATCACTGGTAGACATCTCACAAAAGAAATAAATTATTCGCCACCACCAAATATCAAAACCAGAAGTGTTTACTGCATAGTTTGGATGAAATAAAAGGGTCCTATATGTTAATTTTTCCTTAATCAGTGGTATGCACTGAATATGATTTTTTCTTACCCATCATGTGCATAAGAAAGGTAACACCAAGTTACAACTTTGGTCTTTAGTCAGAGAGATAAGTGGATTTTTCTTATTTCTGGCTTTGAGAGGGAAACAGTGTACTCATGACGGGAGAACCAAAGAGCTACTTTGCTCAGTTTTCTATTTCTTGACAATTTTGAAAATCAATTTTGTGATTAATTTAATTTTGTTTTTCATTGACTCATTTACCAGTGGCAAGTAAGTTAAATATTGTGAATTTGTCTTTCCAAAGGGTATTACTCAGTCTTTGACCACTCAGCTTGCCACTCTGTTAGCCACTTTCTGTTGGACACAGGCCATATCCCTTTTATTTCACTTTTACCTCCACCTGGTCCACGTGCATATTCTGGGATGAAAAGAGGCCATTTGCTAATCAGGATCTCCAACATTTCTGTTAGGGCTTACTTTTTCCTGAGAGCTAATCAGCCATCTGAAAGCTTTACTACATCCTGAATCCAATGGTTATAATAAATTATCTGGTTGATATAAAGGATGGACTAAATTAAGGCCAGCTTATTATTTGGTTGGGTTTTTTGTTTGTTTGTAGGTTTTTTTTGGTTGCTGTTGGTTTTTTGTGTTTTGTTTTGTTTGTTTGTTTTTGTTTTTTTGTTTGTTTGGTTTTCTTTGTTAGGGAATTCATATGTATTCCAGAGGAAAAGTTTCAATATGACTAAAACATGGACACATTTAACTTGTTAGTCCTGCAGGCAGAACAGTAGAAATTGATTCAGGATGTCTACTTTTGAAGTAAACATCCCCAGGTTGAAGAAGGTATTTCTTCTACACAAGGATGAGTTGTTTGTGTGGCATTTACTAGCTAATATTTTCCAACTGCTGCTGGCAAATATTAAGTAAAAGATTAATACTGTATTTTCTCCTATGAATCCTTCTCAGCTAGGGGACTAAGGCAACTCATAGCAGTGTTTCTATGTACAAGAAAGAATAATAAATCTATCTTTGGACATCAGAAGAGATGAAAAATGTTCTTCCATCGAAGTTGTGCACCACATAGTTCTGTGTTCCTGACTTTGCAATAATTTAAAATCTGCTTTTCCTTTCCATTCCTAGTACTTAGTATCCACATTTCTTATCTATATCCTAACAGAATAATGCAAGTAGCACTAGTGCAGATGATGTCTGACATCCTCTGCCTTTTTGATGTTTTATTGGACCCTGAAGATAAATATGAATTGTTCATTCATAGAATGTTGCCTCTAGTGGCTCCCAAATGTTCGAGCACTTGCTGATCAGGTACTGTTCAGATGATTTCACAGATATTTTAAATTCTGAACTGCAGATACATTTCTTGTTAGGACCTTCACTGTTTGGATGAAAATATATGAGGGAATTCTTTGCCTGCAGTGAGATAGATGGGGCATCAACAGCAATTTCAGATTATCTATCTTGTTCATATGACTATGTGAGCAAAATAATAGTAAAGAAATGTAATTTTAGATCTATTCCAGCTCCATGTGGCAAAAGCTCAGAGAAACAATGAATATTTGATTCAGCCAGCCCAAAGAACAGAGATAACACTTACAGTGGAGGGCAAACACTGTATTTGATATATATATCTGTATAGATATATATATTTATATCAACAGGTGTTTTCCGTGGATAAAGCAGTGCTTCAGCTGCTTTAACCCTTCAACCAAGGGTTCAGATTCAAGGTTTAATGGCACCCAAGGTGGGTAGCTACCACAGAAACCAGAACAGTGTGTCATAGGACACATGGCCCTAGATAATCACATCACCACCCATTCCAAGTAAATGAATTACACATACAATTGTTACTCAGCTCATTTATCCAGGAAGCTTTGCCATAGTTACTGTGATTCTACTGTTCACTGACCTCAAACTAAGACCCCTGTCATCCTAGTGAATCTCCTTCTCTGACTTAAATCCTTTTCTAGTTTAATGGGGGCAGGACCACAACTAAATTAAGCTCTTAATATTTAGTTGCATTTCTCAAAGGAATAATGTGGAACAAATGTATGGGAACACTATGATAATGAAGTAATCTCAGATTAGCCTAGCTGTAATTATCCACAACTCCTATATCATAAGATTTGCCCTCATCACAGTTATACTGAAAGGTGACTCGGTTGCCAACCCCTTCCTTGTAGTATCAGAAACACAGGAAATATGAAATATCCACTACGGGAATGAGAACAAAGAAGAGGAAGGAAAATAAGTGAAAGCCACCTTAAATGATAACAGTAAAAGCAATATTATTCCAACTCAGTCTGAATCCATCACATCTTTCTGAGCAGCAGAATTCAGCAAGGGGCTGGAAGAAAATAAGGAAATTTGCCTGCAATCGCAACATTCATCAGTAAATTTCAAAGAGTACTTTCTAGAACTGCAGCCAAATCATTCATGTCTTCATCTTTACAGGAACTAAAGGCAGCTTTCTTTGGAGTTTCCCATCCTGAGTCTCTGAGCCAAGGTCATGATAGGATATCTTGACAGGAGGATTAAGAATGTGAGAATGAGTTTGCTGCTCAGAACAAGTGGATCAAATCAGAGCAAATTTCATTTTATCCTCAAGTCAGTATGGGTGTTTTTGAGAAAAAAATATCAATTTTTATCCAAAATGGCCTTCATTTGTAGCTTATACATATGAAGGCAAAACTTACCAGCAATTAGGAACAGCATCACATGCTGGAATTTCTGTACAGCATCAAGAGAGTGATCGACACAACACTGAGCCATACTTAAAAGGGACATTCTGTAATGTCTAAAGGGTGATATCTTCTCTAGAGGCAGAGAAGAAACAAATTTTGATTGTATGAATTCTATGGAGTTTTACTTTCATGCACTTATGGAGGAAAATAAAGCCATAAATGAACAAGTTAAGCGTTTTTTCAACAAAAAGTTCAAATCAGCACCCTGAAACTCTCCTTCCAACTATTTTCCCTCAAACAATATTGGAGTATTCACCTTTTCTTACCAAAAGGCTTAATTAACCCAATAATTAACAACTTAAATAAAGAAAAAAGGAAATAAATATGTTTCATAACCTCACCCTCTTCAACATGCTTATTAAATATGGTATTTTCTTGACCAAGTCAAACCAACCAGGAATCAACTGGCTTTGTAAAAATGGGGGGAAAGATGAGGCAGCACAATAAAGAATGAAAAATCTTCTGAGATGACTGACTTATCTGTGCCATGACACAAGCAGCTCACTACCTCTAAAATTTAAAAACATATAGGAGAAAAAAGAATGAAGTTAGAACCTAAAAGGAAATCAGGGGGTTTTCTGGGAATTTTCTTGAGAAATATCAAAGGCTAAAAAAAAAGCTCATTTTAACTTTAGCATATAAATTAGTAGCTTATACTGGTTTAACAAAGAATTGCAAGTAACTTCTTCTATGTGAAGATGTTTTCTTGAAATAAAATTTTAAAATAGATTGACAGTGCTGCTGAAAGAACCTTCACTAGACCCCAGCATAATAATTTGTTATGAGGTGAACAGAAGCCATCAGCTTGGGGCTTTGTTTATTTAATGCCTTTCAGGAGGAAGCAACTGTATTCAGCTTTTTAAGATGAAATACTGAAGGTCAGTAATCCTTACAGAACTTTAATGGCTGCTCTACCAAACATGGCAAACCTCAGCAAACTGACAAAAGAGAATTTAAGAGAAATTTAAAATATGTCATTGGAATACGACACAAACAATGATAACATTAATTGAAACAGTGTACCTGTGCCACAGGTAAAACTGAGAAATCATTCTTTTCAAAAGTTGCCTTTCCCAGCTCTTCTAAGAGACACATATGTCCTGCAGTTAACTGGAAATCTATAGTCTTGCAGTAATACAGGACGCATTAGTAATCTCAGTTTCAGGGGCTTTTGAGCCATTAGTTTCCCAATGAGTGAAAATTTTCTCTATCAAGAAAAGAAAAAAACCTAAAATTTCTTATGATTGATAAAATCTACTGTTTTTCAATAGAGTATTGAGAAGCCAGACCATAGTTTTGATCAATCTCAAGGCATTCAGGTGAGTTTATTCAGTCAGTAGTACATGAAACTCCTCAGTCCTCTGAGGTAGTGATACTGAATAGCAGGTGTTAATCATAATCCTTTATGACAGCTGTAAATTTCTTCTCCTCATTAACCTTAATTGTGGCTTTTTAGATTCTATTTTCCAACAATCTTCTTTTTCTTTTATTAGTTGAAGATAACAAATGAGAGATTTTATTTCCTTTGGTTGTTCCTTCGGCAAGCTTGCTATAACTAATTCAAAGAAAATTAGATTATTATGAATAATTCCTGCAACTTTTTCTGTAACAAGCTTCCTGCTTTCATGCACCATTTGACATTTTAAAGTTTTAACTGAAGTCTTCAGACAACATTTATCCCTCTTATACTTCCTACTGCAGGCCAGTGACCAGGCTTTATTTTACCCCAGACAATCTTCCTAGCAGTACGTATCAGTCATTTGGATAAGTTAACTTAACCAAAATCCCTTGGCTACCCTGTAGTTTTATCACATTACATAAATCCTTTTTAGCACCTCATTCTCCAGTATTTTATACCACTAATAAATTATGAAGATCTGGGACAACTTAGACAGAATTCATTGAATTTCTGTAGTTTGTAAGTTTTAAGTTCTCCAGCTATAACAGATAAGATGCAGATGTTAAGCATTGGCTTAAAGACCTAGAGGACTTTTTTTTTTGTCAGTTTTATGTTTCCTTTTTTTCCCCGTCATGACCTTCTGGGATCTTCTGAAGACACTGATAATTCAGAATAGTCTGTCACTTATTTCAGCATTGGTGAAGGAACCTCAAGCAGACAAACTTCCACAAAGCAGGCACCAATTGTGTTAGAGCTGGGACATAATCTTCCCCAGATACATGGTTGTGACTGACAGAAAGTTAAGCTGTGGAAATGATGCCTTGTCCTCCTCAATGCAAAGGAAAAGGCACCATCACCAGCAGCCAGTGGCTCTTTAGAAACAGTTCTTGAGAAGCCATAATTTCTGCCTCTGTGCAGTGGAGCTCCTGGAAGTCCCACTACCAGCCAACCAAGGTGGTGATAGCTGGGAGACTATTATGGAACATGATAGTTTTTTTCTACGAAAGCTGCCTTAAAACAAAAATTTCAAAGTTGTGTTCTCTAGACTTTATCAAAGGCCTCTATGCCTATACAAATAAAAAGAAAGGGTGGGGAGGCCAACAGGCACAGCACAGCCTATTTGGGCTTGGCCACATAAATTTATGAGTCTGCATTTAGTCCCAGAAAATCATGAGTAATTTTAAGCTGCATTGACATAAAGGGACAAGACAAAAATAATAGCATTGCTGACAAATATACTATAAGGAAAAAAATGAAGGCACAGAAAGTATTCTTTTTCCCTCTGGTCTTTAAGTTATTCCAGCCACTAAATATTAAGGTTGACAATATTTGGAATTTAGCAGTAAGATAACTGTGACTCCTCTCACTAAGTTCTTACCTGCATACCATGACCAACTCAAGGAGTACTGTATGTTGAAAGCAGAGCATTCTTTTTTCCCTGAAGAGCTACAAGTAGCATTTCAAGTGCAAACCACCTCAGCTATGATAATCTCTAACACCTGAAGTACTCTGTAACCACATCATCCAAACCCCTGGGAAACTGAGGAAAAATAACACACCACTGTTTTCTTAGCTGCATATCATGTCCATGAATGCTGAGACTAGCAAATCTCAAGATTCTCAGAAGAAGGGAGTAAGAATTAAGTAAATATTCACTGTTTACAATGCCAACCCGTGCTGGGAATACTTTTGTTCATTAATGATAGAAAATAAGATCTGCCATTACCCTTCCTACTTCCTTGTTTAATGGTAAAAAGCATTGTCTGTGCTTCCTTCTACAGCTCTCTTTAAGGGAGTTACACTGCACAATAGTTAGGACATGGGGACATATGTTGTAACTTGAACACTGCAGCTGGATAACATTTCTGCAAAGAAAAGATATTTACTTCAAACAATATTCACTCAGTTGTTGCTACAACAAAAATATTTCAAGAGGACTCAGAAATCTAATCAGGCTTAAGATCTTATTGGCTGTTTTCTGGTTTGTGAGAAGATCTGCAAATTATTTTTTTACTTGAAAATATTTTCTACCAGAAACTTATTGCATCTTCAAAAACAGTGTCTGAAGCAACTTCTTAAGCTGCAGGTTTATTATAAGTCTACTGATACTATTGTAAAAAGAGAATAAAAACTATTTGTCAAAAATCATGTAGTGAAGTAGTTTGCATTTTTTGCAATTCCTAGGAAAACACCTTGTGGCATACTAGCACACATAAAGAGTATGTAGATTACATTCTCAAACTTTCTCAGGACTTGAGGGAAATTTACAGTAGTTTTTATTCTATACACCAAAAATATTATTGTAATTTTCAACTTTCACTATCTTCAAACAAACAAAAAAGGCAACTTAGAGTAAGTCTAGAGAAATTGGCTCAACAGTAAAAAACTTGGCTATATCTAAAGCCATTTAGAATTTTCCATTCCTTATGTAAATTTAAAATTCAATCTCCTTTCAATACAAGTATTTCTTGTATTTCTTTTTCCAAGGTGGCTCAAATACTATCCAATATGTACCTTTGGCAATACTTTTATGATGAATTGTACAAAATCATTCTTATTTTGCAAATATAATGGCAAAAACTACCTTGTGCTTGAAATTCCTTGTATTTTTCCTTGATTAATGAACTGAAAGTGCTTTTTACTAATTAAAATCAGAAATTTGAGTGGCCCAAAATAATACAAGTGCTTTTAGAATCAAAGGAGATTTAACTCCTTTTTTACTCCACATAAAAATACTCAAAATTTTTTCAGAATATATTCTAACAGGGGTACATTATTGTAAAACATAAGTCTGAAATTTTATAACTTCTCTGTAATCATTTCAATAGTTAGAAATTCAGTACATTTCTGAGAAGAAGCCCTACAATACCCTCACTGAGGGTAGTGAGTTAAATAAAGAATAACAAGAACATTTTAAAAACTGATAAGGAAAATAAATTATTTGAACATGAGTCAGATGACTATAATTTAATTTTAGTTTTGTATATTACTAATTTCTTTGGTCTTATCACCTTCTTTATAGCCTCCTTTCCAGCATTTCTTTGAGTTGGGCACTTGGGTTTTAAAGAAATCCCTTAAAGCATATGGCTACACCCTCAGGGTTAGGTCATACCTCCAGGACACAGCCTTACATCTGGGTTATGAGAATGGCAGTATCCTTAGAACAAGGAAGTTGTGGAGCAGTGAGGTGACAATTCCTTGGGATGAGAAGCAGACTTTACAGAAGTCTGTGCATCACCAGCCTTCTTCTGCTGTGGACAGCTATCAATGCTGTACTGTTTAGATGCCTTCTTTTGAGGAATTTAAAAGAATTTTATGAAAGCAAAAAGAGAAGAAAATGAGAAAGATAACTGAGATGAGGGACCGGTAGCAACTCTTATGCTATAAGGGTTACATTTCAGACTGAGATACAACTTTCAGCTAAAAGGATGTTCCCAATACAGCAAAGTGCTAAACTCACTCATGGCCAGCCTCTTGATCCCAAGCTCAAAAGAAGAGACAACTAATACTTTCTCTAATTAAATTAGTTCCTTTTTCTTTGCTATTTAACCTCAAAGATATTTATAAAGGTCAAAATTAGTCATCTTCTTTCTATGCCTGCTGACATCAATATGTAATTTCTCCACTTACCCTATCAGTCCTTCTTTAAATATAGAATTGCTAGAGGTGTAACATTCTTTCTTAGGGATTCATGTAAACACATATAAGATCCAATGTTAAATGGCAGAAAGCAGACAATGCAAATACTACATGTTCTTGCCAGCTGTGAACTGTAATCAAACAACCAAGAACCCCATAGCATCTCTTATCCCCTGCTATTGTAAATATCTAACCAGCTCTCCAGCCACCCACCTGTCTTGCAGGCAAACGCTTTTGGAAGTCTTCCTGCTGGGGAGTGAGTGAAGAGATGGGGTTGAGTGTGGCCCAGAGGTCAACCCACAGTGCCCATTCTGTGCTCTGTAAGAGCAGTTTTTGTTTGGTGTCTGAGCTCAGAGGCCTGCAAATTACAGAGATCCCTAATCACACTTCTCTGCACACAAATGACCTCTCAGTTTATTATTCCATCCTCAACGTGTACTACTCAGTATATTCAGTGCACTAAGCACATTTTGGAGTTAATGTGAATTAAAGATTAACTGTGACAAACTAAGCTTTCCAACCGAGTATCCAAAGGGAAAATACCAATTAAGTAATGCTGCAGTTCCATGCAGACAAAACACGTGTTCAAGTAACAGCTTTCCAAACCACATGCCCAGGAGTAATTTGTAAGATTTACAACCAGGTTAACAAACGGGATATGGATCCTCCCGTACTCCTATTTCTATGTCTGTGTGGTCCCAGAGAGGGTTTCTTACCAAAGCCAGGGTTAATGAACAGATGTGTGCAGTCCTTTCCTCCCTGCAGAGCCATCACACAACCACAGCAGAAAACACAAATGAGTTTTACTGTGAATGACCACCGACCATCAAAAGGAAACCTACTCTGAAAGATTAGTCTGAGCTCTCAAGAGCATTGGAGGCTTAAGCTGCACATTAGGGTTTAGTATTTCACTAGAACAGTGTTTTTTTAACTGTTGATGGAAAATCTTTTCCACATTCTGACCCTTCACAGGTTGGAGGGTTTCCCAAACAACTTCTAAGAAATTAAAGGGGGTAGGTCACAGTAATAGTTGCAGTAAATAGAATCTCAGTCTAGTTCAATGAACTATATAACCTTTTCTAGTATGTGTTCAAGAGACACCAAGTTTATTAAAAAAACCTTTATGAAGCACATGCAATTGTGCAACTTCTTTCATGGAACAGACAGCAGATGATAAATTATAACCTTTAGCCTAAATCATATCAGTATCTCTCTTTAAACCTTAGACATCCATAATACACTTATTATAGTAGCTGTATATAAAAAAAAGAAAAAGGAAAAAAAAGTAGCACTCAAAAAAACAGAAACAAAAAAGAAGGCATGACTGGGCTGCTGATCTAGCAATAGGATGAAGGAATAACTAATAAAAATCTCTCTTTCAAGAATACTTTTTCTAGTAAGCTTGCAAAGTAGACAGCTCAAGAGTGCCAGGTTGATTTGGAGGGACATATACTGTTAGGAGTAAATGGACAATTTCCACAAAGGGATCAAAATTATCCTTGAACTGACAGCTGTAAATGAAAGACTGAAAATAACCCATGTGTTTTCAATGCTCACTCACTTAATCCTTTTCTACTATTTCATTTTTAGCATCTGCTTCATAGACCTCATGGTGGGTCATGAACACCCAAAAGTGTTTGTAGTGCTGTACTCCGTAGGAGGAGTAACTTAGAGAAATTCCATTACTAGACTGGATTTTTGCAGGATCAAAGTTCTTATGAAAACTCATTTAAAATAATAAAAGACTTTATACCTATTTTCTCTAGCAAATTTTGATTAAATTTAATAAACATAGATATGAGATGGAGTTTTTTTCATTTATAGTGGGCAGGTAACATAGGTGCAGATATTCTTCAGTAACTCGCAAGCCTTATAGTTCTGTAGTTCTGCAGTGTAAGCAGTGTAAGTAAGGCACAGTCCTAAATATTTTTTTTTTTGGTCTATAGAGAAGCATGTAGAGATACTGTCTGTCTATTAAAGTATACAATGGAAATGGTAAATTGTCATGAGATTGCACAAGGAAGATTTACAGTGTGACTAAAGAATTTGGAAATGCCATGAAACATTTGTCTGTTAGTGTCCAAGCATATCAAACACTTGTCTTGGAATTCCATTTAAGTAAAGCCTTCATAAACTCTGGTTTAGAAATCACTAGATGGTTGAGATTGAAGGAACTTCTAAAGATCATCTCGTCCAACCAACTCTGGCCAAACAGAGTCATCTAGAGAAGGCTGGCCAAAACCATGGCTTTTGATTATCAGTTTTCTTTAACTGTAGAATAACTGATAATATAATAATAATTAGAGCTGCTCATGGATGGTGTCATGGTTCTGTTCTGTGGTGATACCAGGAAATTAATCTCCTCATAAAGGACATAAAAACAATTAGTTAGTTATACTTTGTGTAAAATTTTTCCTGTTTCCTACAGCATCCTGGAAACAGCATTGTGACTCATTGTGGTCTTTTAACTTAGCCCACTAAGAGCAATATGCCAGTAGTACTTATGATAGTGGACATGATAGTGGGGGTGTGTATAAATAAGATCTGTGTTCTCAGCTTTAAGAAATGGTTTTAAAGAGAATTAATTTTTTTCATATTGTATTCTATGCATTTTAACTACATTATCCATCTGCTTGATGGTCAATAACTGTTATAAAGAATTTGAGATTTTAATTATCACTCCTGGATTAATATTTTTATAGAGAACAGCAACATTTCAAATGTAAGGATAGATTAGAAGTGTTGTTTTTAATTGCTTAGTGTACTCTTTCCAGATTCAGCCAAACCCCCTTGGCTCTCTTAGGTACTTAACAACACCATAGACAATTAAACAAAATGGAAAAGCACAGACAAATCAGCTCACTGTGCATTGAAACACAGCACAGAAATCAGACAAACTGATCTGTAGTTTCAAGATGGTTCATTATTATAAAATGCAACAAACCAACAGCTGATACTTTAGACCAGATAATGGAATATTTTACCTTGGTGTATGCTCCCCTAGCCAGGCACTGGAAAGAGTTTTCTTTCAAATCACACTTGACACTGCTCCCTTTTATCAAGTACTTCCCTTTGAACAATTGAAAATACTTGAGTGCATTTTATTATAGGATTACTTCCCAGTCACACTGTAATAGAAATATATTAATCGTTCAGCAAAGACTTGTTGAGCAAACAAGAAAAGCCCTTGCCCTGCACTAGTATTCTATTTACCTGAAGTCTGATTTAAAGAATTTTGATGGAGTGGGCATTTCTCTGCAGCATTATTTTTTCAAGATGCCTATTTAGAACTTGTTCAGCATTAAAGGTAAGTCAGTTAGTTACTTTCAATAAGATTATAATGGTTTCCTATCATGCACATTAACAACAAGGTGATTCCACACTATTGGACTAGGATATAGCACAGAAAACTAGAAGCTACATAGCTATGAAAACAAAATTGAATGTTGCTGTCTCGAGGCAGAAAAAGGTTTGTGTTTTTCAGGGTTGAAAGACATGGCATGGGGAGCTGGGGGACAGAAAAGGCTGGTAGAAGTCAAAAGGTATTAAGCTGGTTTAAGTGAGAAGGCCTGGGAGCAAGCTGTTCATGAAAAAATTGGAAGCTTAAGTCTTGTGTCTGAAAGACACTTTGAAAGGTACTGTTAGGAGCAGGAATTTTTCATTTCCCCCCCCCGCTCCATCCTGTCCCTCTTTTGACACATTTTCTCCCCCCCTCATCCCATACCTCACAACCCATCCTAGACAGAGAACTCCACCCTCCTCCCCAGTGCCAAAGGCGTCTTAACATCCATCTCCTATTCTCTGCCTCTGATTAACCTGCTTTTCTTCCCAGCAGCTTCCCTAATAAAGGAAGGGCAAAGAGAAACTCCTGAAAATGTGTGTTGAAGACAAGACAGCACCAGAAGCAGAACCCAAAGATCTGTGGATCTCAGAGAAGGAAGCTTTCTGACCTTTTTCTGGCAGAGCTGAGGCAGACGTGTTGGTGGGGCAATACCTGCTTTGGATTTGGGTTATTTATATGGGCTGCCATTCCCTTCCTCATCCTCACATAAGCAGCAGCAGATGGGGTAAGGATGATTGTTCAGACCGTGGCAGTCAAACTTTGCCACCTCAGGCACAAACTAAACATGCAGTTTGCAGCACCTACAGACTCACACTGAAGAAGGGTATGACATGAAAGCTGTGTGTATATACAAGATGCATTTTGCATCCTGCAGTACTGTTAACTGTCCTCATTTTGACTTGGAAGAGGCTGATTGTTGAAGCAATCATGCATGGAAATTTGAGGCATTTCAGGTCTTGAAGGCAAGTGTGCTGTTGTTTTTAGAACATGATATCTTAGAGTTCACCTAGGACAGATACAGACAGATGTCATACTCATCAGGGTTGCAGAGAACTCCAGGTGAATCCAACTTGTCCCTCAGTTTCTGCCCTGTTTGTCACTGTTCCTGCCAAGGGAATCAGCTCATTCACCCCAAACACAGGAGGATTGGCTTCTAAGTCTCTCAGACCTCGTTTCCCAACTGTTCAGATTTTGAGTCTCACCCTCCTGTCTCTGGCACTTACAGCTCTGCTTCATAATCTGCCATTCCCCAGTCTATCCCAGCACAGTTTCAGGACAGGCAGAGAAAAATCTCATCAAATCTGAAGCAGGAGTTAATCAGGCATTAACTTGAGAGGTCCTGGAATTTCTCAATATTCATCATTGAACATAACACTTCTCTGAAGAGGAAAAAAGTGAGAAATAAGAAATGATTCCTTTTTGTGGAGGGATAAAAGGGACAAAATTAGCAGTAATGACTCTACAGTACTTTGAATATTTAAAATGCTATATACTTCATCCATTTATGAGGTTGATTACAAAAATCACAAGAACAAGTAATGGGAATGTGGTGTGCAGACTAATCTTGAAACTTGGAAGTCAAATTCCAAATGCCTACAAATGTCTGAGTCTTGATTTCTGCTCAGTCTCCTATGAATTGACTCAGCCCGGTACCAACAGGACTACTTAAATAAAGGAATATTCTCCTGTTTTATAGTGATTACATATTATGTACAGTAATTATTGCTGCTCTTACTTCTATAATTATGGAGGCATATTAGTGAATATAAAATTCACAATTTGTGGTAATGATCTATTTTGAGATAATAGGCTAAATTCAAACATAGCTGAATCCAGGTTTCCACAATAACCTTGTAAACTTCTAGTATTACTAGAACTTACAGTTCATAACCTACAAGTGCCCACAACTAACTTAGCTCACATAAGTGACATAGATGTTAGACATCTTCTCTATTCGAAGACTGCACTACCTGCCATAGAGCCACATAAATTATAAATTGTAGTCGGCCTCTCAAAGGCCTTAAATTCTACTTGTATCAGGAGATTCCCTTTCAGGATAAAAAATAGTGCTTTTTGCTGCTGTCACTTCTGATATTACAGCTAAAAGTCTTGGAGGTGTTATTTTTGAATTGTGACAAGCCTGATTACAAGAAGGAAATGCAACAGAATCATAATGATGTTACTTACTTTGTATTGGGACAGCACTCAGAAGGCAAAAAAAAGTAGAGGCATGTTCTGCTAGGCATTGCACAAACATAACATAGCAGACAGTGACTGCCCTGAGGACCTTACAGTCTCAGTAAGATTTACAAAGAGTAGGGAGTAAATGACATCCAGTACTATGTTTCTCTTTCTGGGATTACTGATGAATGACTTCCTATCCCACCTAAATTATTTTATTTGACAAAGAGATATTTCAAATCACTAATGCAAAGGAAGGAATTTTGATAATCCTCTAAACTTCAAGCCTCAGACAACAACTATTAGTAAAAATGCTGCTTCTCATACAAAACAATTACTGTATCTCCTGGCTTACATTCAGTGATGAATACCTGGGAGCTGTGCTTAAAACAAGTTGTTTACTACCATCACCTACCTTGCATGCCTTCCATGTTTAGCAGACTAGAAGGGGCCCAACATGAAAAATTTGCTATAACATTCCATGCATCTCTGTCCTAAAGAGACCATATCAGGCCAAAAGGAACAGTGCAAGTCTTAGCAATGCACATATATTTGTAAAAGAAGTTTCCTATCCATTTTCTGCTATCTCTAGTATTATAAACAGCTCTGCTAGTACAATAAAGGCCATGTGTTTTTTTGAAGTCCAAATGGAGAAAGGTCAGATATTTTTTGTACAGAGAATTTCATCAATCTCCTGTGTAAAGGAAAATGGCTAATACTGCAGCTGCAGTCAGATTCCAATGCTGTTAAACTTCTTGAAGCTCACAATTACTCCAAGGAAATTTTTGCTTTTCCAGTTTCATAGATCTCTGTTTTCTTTATGAACAAAAACCAAACAACAACATGAGCAGTTGGGCCTGAACATGCAAACTTTATGGTCAGCAGGAACTTTGCCAATGACCTTCGTGATCCCAGGAGGAATAAAGCCAATGCACACCTGAATTCCTTTACTGTTTACTCTTCACCTCTGGATCTGCTTGTATCTCCTTAAATGCTGTACAGATCAGAAACATTGATTTCCCTCAATGCCAGCATCTGTAATGATTTAAAGGTCAGCATCTGTAATGATTTAATTAAAAGCTTGCTCTCTGAGAGGGTTTCTCTCCATAATGATATCCTTCCACTCTGTTATTTCTCTTCTCACTTCTTAAACAAAATAAAGCAGTAACCTTCAGATTTTTAAAAGTAAAATTAATTTCATCATTATTAAATCAGATTTAATTTTCTACATATGTTGATTTATCTCTGATGATCCAAACCCTTATTGAAGAGTAAGGTTTCTTCCGTTGACTTACCTGCTTCTGATACCTACACACGGCTTAGTCACATTTAAGGGTAATTAAAAATATTCCAGTCTCATTCTGTGACTACTGTGCAGTTTATGAAACATGACAACTTTCCAATTTGTACTATTTTAGCTCTCAACTCAATTGCTCTCTTCATTTTAAAATATGTTTAACCATTTTACTGATATCAAATCATCATATCAAAGCACCAAATTCAAAAGAGTGATGAGGCTGTGAATAAGCTGCACTGCTTTGCTTTTCATGTGCCCACAGCTGAATTCTTCAGAAGGTCCCACTTTCACAGTTAGGCTTAGCCTCTGCCCTCATTTAAGTCATCAAACACAGCTCAGTCAAATTCAACATAAAATCTTTATTTTTATCCATTTTGAAAAAGCAATGTGTGAGAAAATTAGAGGGCTGTGTAACTTAAGTTATAACCTAAGATTTCACAGCAAGACAAGCTGTCAGAAAGTTCTACAGTCAAAGCAAAAGTCAAACTACCAAAATATCTCATACTTATTCTTTATGGAATGTTGTCACCTGAAGCAAACAGCTACCATGATTTTCAACACAGTCAAATTTGAAAAGAAAATATAATATTTTAAACTGGAACATAACAGAAAACCCACGACATTTCTCTACCCAATTGCCAAATGATTTAATTAAAGTTTGTAGATCAAATTCTAAAAGGACAGTTTTGTAAAAAAATGTTTTCTCTGTAAGTCCAAGGAAATGGTGTTGAATCAGGTAGCAATTTTTGGGGTTTGTTGGTTCTTTTACCACAAGTGTTACTTTTTCTCTGTCACTAAAAAAAATTAATTAGTGAAAGTGTACTATCTTGTATGTTTGAAAGACTATGCTTTCTTAATAAATACATTTCTGCAATCCAGAAAAAACCCAGAAAGGTTCTAAAAGAAATTAATTCCTTTGTTGTGGCATGGTCTGGGGTTTTGTTAGTAGTTTGTAAAGAATGAAGTTTACTATTTTATAAAATATATTAATTTTGTGTGTGTCTGTGTGTAACTACATACATGTTATAATGTGCATAAACCCGCCCATATTTTATATATATATATATACACACAGTAGTGTGTCTGTATATGTAATGCACATGGAGTAGTGTGGAGAGCAAAACGTGTAAACCACTGCCATATCAAAGTTACAGATAGAATGCTAAAATATGCAGAGACACACATAGCTACATAAAAACTAGAATACTTACTGCACTAGGACTCCTATTTTTTCAAATATTCCCAAACCTGAAGTCCTCAGGACACACAAAGACCTCAGGACACACCTAGAATATGTCAAAAAGGGAATTATAAAATGAAATGTCTGCTCAAAGTATAGTGATCAGTCCACTACTATTTTAAGAATGCTTAAGTCACTGGACTGTGTGAAAGAGCTGTTCTTATTAACCTTAACCCACTTAAATCTAATAAAAAAAATCTAATTACCATAAATTTAGCTCTCTGACTCTTGCAAAGCCTAAGTTTACTCCTAGTCCTATCCACCCAGACTTGGAAAATTGTATCATTGACACCACCAGGTTTAGGCAGAACCTCTTGATTCTACCAGTCTCTCCTGTCTCCAGCCAGTGTTTACCAGTAGCTACTGGTGTCAATACTAATCCCAATCCTAACAGCATCCTTAACCACATGAAAACCCCATCAGGGACCATACCCACACCTAACCAGACAGCCTATGTCAGGTCAGCTCTGAATTTTGTCCAGAAATTTCTTCTGGACATAAATTTACCTTTTGTTTTCCTGGAGTCCTGCTCCTAGAGGGGTGGTGCAAAACAGGCAAAAAATATTCACATGAGATGTTCCTAATCATGAAAGTAAGAAAGCTCATATTGGAGATAAATGGATTTTTTACTCAGTGGTACATGCCAAATCCCTTTTATCCCTTGCCCTTTCTGTTGGGGAAAGAGGCAAAGTATACTCAAGAGAAAAGCAGTCCTTTGAATAAAGTTGAAGGGCCACAAAAGCACCTTCTTGGGAATTCTGCAATTAAATTTTATCACAGCAAAAAGAGATTATAATAAAAAAGAACAGATAGGTCATGGACACTGTTCACCCTTTATCCCATTTAAAACATGACTGCAGACATGGAAGTGCATGAGAATTAATGCATGTTGATATTGCTTAATTTCTTCCAACATTTTTTCCAATAAACTGAGCAAGAACAAACTGAAGCTTCATAAACTAGTAGTCTCAGTTAAAGACTTTTTCAAACTAACGTTTAAAACTTTAGATCTAATCCAAATTTTCAAACAAAACTTATTTTGTCAAAAATACATTTAATGCTATTTAATGCTATTTTTTGCCAAAATATTTTGGGAACAAATGATCTTTTGGATTGTTTTTAAAAATTTATTCACAATATTTCAATGTATGAAACCACATTATACAACTGAACTTATGCTTTACATGAAAACTTAAAGCACACATATTTGAGAACCATCCACCACTGGAATTTATGAAAATGAAATCAAGACTGGTATTTAGTATTTTGTCATTTTATTTAATTCAAAACATGTTTTGGTTGCTGAAATAATGAATGTGATGTAGTGGATCTGTTCCAATCTATTTCAAAGAAATAGATTCCATTGAATCTCATATACTGTGGAGTTATGAGATGTTTTAATTGCTCAAACATAAAAAACCCTGAAAGGGTTTCATTTCTTTCATTTGAAGGTTTTGCTTTTCTGCCATAGACCACTCAAAGCATAGCCTAATTTTAGTTGTTCTGTGACTGAACAGAAAGTCTCATTTTGTACTTCATACATTCTATATTTTATGAGTACAACCCTTGGCAGGATTACACTTTAATTGACTCACTCTCATTGGTGTTTATTAAGATCAGATTTTTTTTTGCACTGCATTTATATTCTGTTGGAGACTGCGATAAGTTTTTAAATAACAAAAATAAGAACATTTCTTTCCTACTATTCTTCAAATTCCTTTGTGTCTCTAACAAATTATTTTCACTGTTGGCATTTAAAAAAAACCCCTCCCAACACAAAAATCCCCACATCAACATGTGGGCAGGGGGCCCTGCATTAGCTCCCATTCTCCCAGAAATGCTAGTGTTTCTCGTGATAATTGTATTTACCTGCCTGCAACTGCATGTCAAGACATCAGTAGTCCTAAAAAGTGAGTTATAAACTACAGTAATTGTGCATTTCCTCTTATTTTTATTGAAATGAAACACATAGAGAGTCACAGCCTTCCATCCCTAAGAAAATGGAACATACATACATTAGTAGAAAAGGTTATTCATCTTGCACTCTTTTATAAGACAGTAGTTGCTTCTCTGAGTTATTGCCAAATGCTGCTGGAAACACTGGCTATGTGCTCTCTGAAGTCTTCACAGTCTTGCATCCACAGGTCACTTTGACTGAGCTCCTGATCAAATTCTTTTACCAGATCCCTGCTAAAATACAAGATTTGCCCCCAAGTCAGAGAGGGGAGTGAATGGCAAGCCCAGCTTTTTTCAGTCAGGTATCAGATGTGAGAGGAAAACCCATAACTCCCACCAGAGGAGCAGTTAAATTATATCCAGAGGAAGCAGCTTGCATGGACTACATTAAATCACTCAAAGGAAAGGCAATCCTTTGCAGCCTGATGCCAGCTTTAGAAACTCAGCACTAGAGAGGATCAAGAATGTGTCCAGCCCACCAGTCTGTCACTTTCTTACCCCCAGAGCAGGAATTCTGTCTTCAGGCAGGTGGCTAATATCATTCAAATCTCTTTCTCCTCCAACACTCACGGAAGCACCTGCTCTCCCTGGGTATTGTAAAAGCAGAACACAGGGTCCAGAGGACTCTCAACTTGTCTCCCAGGAGCTGCAGTTCTTCATGCTCTGTCTTTAGGAACAAAATGTGTTGTAGGTTAAAGTTCTCAAACTCCCTGGGTCCTCTTACTCTTCCTTACCCAGAGGTTGGGAAGAATATCACATTACAGAGAATTCTGATGTTGAAAAGCAGACTGTCATAGACCATAAATTGACTTTGCAAATCTATTCCCCACTTCAAACAAAGGCTGTGCTGATTCTGTGCTGTCTTTCAAGTGGAAGAGTGACAACATTCCAGAAATAATGTAATTTCACTGTTCTGAGTGAATGACAAAAACCCTCATGGAAACCAGATGCCTTAGATCAAGATCGTCTGAATTATTTGTAAGCCATTTTTATCCTTTGCAACTTTCCAAGATAAAGAAAGTAGGATTGAGACCTATCCAGCCTCAGACACTCTATCCTGCTTACTTTGATCTTTTGTGCCTTTTGTGGCTCTGGACCCCCGTCTCTTTCGACTGCCTTTAAAAGGAAAATATTGATTTTATCTCACGAAGAAGAAAATGGATATGATTATTTATGTCCTCTAAGGATCTAGCACAATATTTTCGCCTAAAAACTTCACTTGGTTGTGCCATGTTTGAAAACACAGTCAATCTAAATTAATTCTAATTTTCCTGGTTCTTTCACTGTTTAATATATTTTCCCATGAAGCTATTATTTTGGGCCATGGAATTTTTTTCTTCTTTTTTCAACTGAGTTCCTGCTAATAGAAAAGTATCTCTTCCATATGGTGAAGGCCTCAGGAGACTGCAGGCAGTAATAAAGAGAAGGGTCACAAGCTTACGCAACATTTTATTTTTATGAAAATATTTCTCCTTTAAAGTTGTCTTCTAAAAATTAGTACATATCAAATATGGTTGCTAAGGGAAATAGGGAACATTTCTTGAATAACACCAGTTTCTTCTAATTTCTGTTTTCACTTAAACATAATGCCCTCTGACACTATTGTCTTTGAACCGTATTTCTGTAGTACATTATAGAAAAGTCATTGTATGATGAAAGTTTAAGCTGCCTTGTGAAAAAAAAGATTATTTTCATGAAATTGAATGGAGTCTTTAAAAAGGAAAGTTAAAAGGACATTTTATTATGCTCCAGAATAATTTTAATAATCTTAATTCTTACCATTTTATTGTAGATCTGGAGAATCTTACACTTCCATCCCCATTCAGTCTTCTCAAAACTACTCCTTACTCTGAGCTTCAGAGTCCTGCTGTGTTTTGTCTACTACAATATCCATTTTTCCCCACAAAATTCTGTCCCAGCATTTGCTTCAATTAGAGAAGCTTATTTTCAGAGCATAATTAACAAAATCAGGATAACAAATTTATAGATCTCAGCAAGACATACTGTACCAAAACTGCCCATCTAATCTAAACCTTATCAAATTTTCCAAATTACATTTTCGTTAACTTTTCATAAAAGTAAAAGTCTTGATGCACTGAGGACATGAAAATGTTGGGATTTTCTCTCCCAGAAGCCCTTAATCAGAATGGTCTAAGTTCTGCTTGTCATTCTGCAAAGGAGCTTGTATTTAATCTACACTAGTCAGATCCTGTCCTAAGATAACTACAATATTCCATCCAGGAGGATGACTTGGGAACACCTCTTCCAGCTCTCCTTGCAAGAAAATATCTTCATTTATTCCCTGCAATTTCAGAAGGCAAGGAGCAGCTTTTCTGGAAGACACCTGGTATCTGTTCCTCTTGGGTCCCCAGTTGGTGGGGGTTTTATCAGAATTTCTCCGTTTCAGGAGTTGCGTGGCCAACAGTGGGAAGATGGATAAGTCTGAAGCTGCACCTCAGATCCCTTCACTGTATGTGAAGAAGATTCTCTCAAACATAGAAAGGAGATGTAGCAACTGCTTAATTTGCCAGCTAAAGGTAGAGTAAAGTGTAAGGGAAATTCCCAAATCTGAGTCTTAATTACAGTGATATGAGCTGTAATACAAGTCTCCTGAAGACCTTACTGGAAGCAATGCAAGATTGCTTTCCTCCCTAGATGGCAGAGAGACTTAATAGAAAAGGTAACAATCTGTCATGTATCAGATATAAAATAGATATTAACACTATGACTTTTTGTATTACAAAAACCCTCCAAACCTTGATAAGAATCATCTGCTTATTAATTTATATTACAGCTATTTACGTTAGGATTCCAGAAAAGCTTTGCTTGGGCTGTTTTTCACTGTCTTTATTTACAACCTAAGCAGACACTAATAAAGTTACAACAGCAACCTGACAACATCCTGACAAGTCCCACACTGTCAGCCAATTCTAGGAAAAACTTTACCTCCAATATATGGCTAAAAGCCTACTACTATTTTTCTACAATTTGTGGCAAGTCTCTTCTCTTTTGGATGGTCTCAACTTCTGACCTCCTACCTCCCCCATTAAAATTCTAACTGCAGCAGTCATTGTCACTTTCTGACATGAAGGGGTCCATGGAGCCAGTAAGGCATTCCATGGTGACCTACATAGAAAACCTGCAGAGCCAGCACAAGGGCACAGCTGAGTGCCCTGAGATGTCAGTTCTTGTAAAGGAATTCCTGGTGTTACCACTTCACATGGAGTTAATGTTTTACAGGAGAAAAGGTGCACACACTGCACAAAACTGGGACCAATTGGTGAATTATTATTCACCTTTGCTTGTCTTCACTGAAAATCCTTGCTTGATGGCCTGCTGGCACATACACAGAAAAAGAATGTAGGGCAAGACCTCATTCAGCCATCCCTTTTCAGAATCAGGAGTGGTTGAGACTGTCGGGAAGAGCAGATCTCTGTCGACAGCTGCAGAGAACTAAACTGAATCTTTAGTGGACCTTTTCTCTTTCTGACAGGCACACAGGAATGCTAGTGCACGCTATTCTTTTCCAATGAAGTTATTTGTGTGACACTTCTTTTCCAGCTGTCAGCTTCTCATGTGTCAGAGGCACTACCATATATGCATGAGCTATACATTGGTGTGGGATTTGGGCTGCCCTCTGCTTTAATGCTTTTCAAGAACGGGTATTTATTTTTGGAATATTCACCAGACTGGTGGAGAAAATCCAAAACTGTCAGTGCCTTCAACATCTGCACTGAAGTACTACTTTCCTCTGTAATCTAGTTTCTACATGAAAACATCTGATGAAACTGAAAACACTCAAGCCCTGAAAGCACATACTAACCCCTGAAATATGTATCACAAATTGGAAGGAGAATGGTTTTTCTGTTATCCTTTTATTGATTGCTAAACTTCATCATTAACCTGATTTAGACAATTCTTGTCTTACTCTGAGGAGCCACCAGAAGAATTTTTTGAGCATTAGTCAGTCAAAACCACTCTTGAAAATCTGTGGTGAGATCATGCTGGCAAAAGAGGTTACCCATAAAATAAAAATACTTTATCTACTGCTTTAGGTAAAGAAAGTGGGATTTTTATGCCATAGAATCCTTTCTAAAATCAGTGAGTGTTGGAAAAACACACAGACTTTGTTGCAATGGATTTAATACCAAAAAGGGAGTCCCAAGACCACTTGAGAAAGGAAAACACTTTTTTCCCTGAATGTTGCTCCACTTTGAGTCCCTATTAATTAGTAAGTAGAAATACAGCAACTTTCATACATGTTTCATTAAAAATTGTTACCAAGATTTCTCTAGTGATGCTTTTTTCTGTATTAAATCAGTAGCTTTTGCAGCCCATGTGTTATATTGATTTTCTCCTGAAAATATTTATGATATGTTTGGTATGACATTTCACTGCACAGATTTTGAAGATAATGTGTAAATAAATAGTCAATGATTTGTTTTGTCTAGGAACCAAAGTTAAACAACTTGATGGTCTTGCTAGGATTCAGAGAAAATCTGATTTAATGTGCTGAGTGATAATTTTATAGAACATATTACCTAACATTTTCTCACCCATGTTCTTTGATAAAAAGAAAATAATATTTTCTAGACAGTGAAAATTAGATTTTCTGTATCAGTTTAGCATATTTTATGAAACTAGAAAGATTGAAAAGTTACCAGTCTAGTAAGCAATAATAATAAATTCATTTAATCCAGAAAGATAACTGGCAGCATTCAAAGAGCAATTAACACAAAAAATAATTTTCAAATAGGGATTTGAATAGCCAAAATTGCCATTATAGGGTTGGCTGCAGAAAAAAAAAAAAAGATGAATGATTAAGATAAATATATTTAAAATATAATAGAGCCACAGAGTTAATTTGAAAACTGGATTGAAAAAAAATAGTAACTTATTCACAGTCAGCAAATAAACCAAATATTTTATATGAACCTGCTTCTTTTTACTTTGGTTATAAACCTCACAGTTCTTCAGCTGATTAGTTTTCATTTGATGATCAAAAGCAGTACCTCATATGACTTTCACAGTGATTTTGTCCTCTTAGTTGTAGACATAGTACTAAGTGATGTTTTTAGCTCTTATAAGGGAATTTGCCTTGATAGATCCAAGCCTTTTTAGTGTAGCACATTTTCCTTTCAAGTGTGGCAGCCTTTGAGACATGACAGAACATTTTCCATTAAAAAAACAAAACAAAACAAAACAAAACCAAGAAAAAGTAGACCTTACTCTTCCTTGGGAAGATAGATTTTATGTTTACTGTACTTCAGGACTACAAGATGGATGTTACACCAAGAACTGGTTTCGTTACTTTCATGAGAAAGTTCCATTGTGTAACCAGTAGTGCAGTGCCAGGGTAAACTGCATAGGAGAGCTTTTCCTACAAATTAAATAAAGCTTGAGAACAATGTCAGGCCATCAGGGCTGACCCCTCCACATGCCAGTGAATTAGCTTCCCGTTGCAGAAATGATCCATCACCTAAGTCTTCCAGCTAAAGCAAGAATGTCAGTTCTTTAAAAGAAGGCCTGGCTGTGCTGTTGATAGACCAGGAAAGATGAGACCTGAAAGCCGTGAAAGACTAGGAGTTTAGTTGAGGCATGCCAAGGTAATCTCAGTAAAACTACTGCACAAAAGCCAAGAAGAAATTAGTAGCTCCCTGGATATTCCAAGGACTTTTAGATATATATTCCTTGGTGTATGCTCCAGTGCTTCTTACAGAGCATGTTCTCACTGCTGGATGCAACTTCTGCCATGGCATTAACCCTGTTGCCTTAAACCCACAGAAGATTATTGCCTTTAACACTATAATTTTTTCTGCTAAAATTCTTCTAAATTTTTCTGCTAAATTTCGGCAATTTCTGATATTACTGGAGGACAAAACCAGATATGACTATATGAACCTTGCTTTTTAGGAAAGTGGATTAAAACATTTTTCAAGGTGCCTGGCACTCTGACCTGCAGAAAAAAATCATAGCCCAGGCATCCAATATCAATGTGAAGATATTAGTAGGCCATGAAAGGCAGTGGAGAGGAGCCTCTGTCCCACCTCTCACCATGCTTGGGATTCACTATGTGATCTACAACTCTAAGTAATCTTGGGTGTTTCAGACAAAGAAAAATATAAATAAAAATGCCAGAAACCAAGTTAGTATGAGAGGAAGGATTGTCTCAGGCACCTGACTGAAGTCCTGACACATGACACTTAATTGCAGACATTATTTCAATGTGGAGACATCTCTCTGCAGCCCCAAGATATTGAGAGGCTCCTGCTGAGATCAAACCCCCACTATCCTCCCTTGTCCTGTTATAAAATATATCTTCAGATTCAAAGATATCTTCATATAATAAACTCTCTACAGCCTTACTGACTGATTTATTGAAAAATAACACAAATGGAATTCTATAAATTCACATAGCTTGTTTTCTGCCTAATCTGTGTAGCCCATTGTTTAAACTCCCTGTTTTCTATTAATTTCCATTTCATACAGAAACCAGAACTGAGCACTGTTTCTCTCTAAAATTTCCATATGTGTTCATTCCAGGATGGCAACCAATCTTTTCCCCAAAGCATGTGCTGAAAGCAAATGTTGATGTGATTACCTACAATATATTAAAAAAAAAGCACAGCCAAAATCAGATTAAATATTTCCACACACCCTTTTGCACAGTTTAACACTGCAGTTTTATGAGCTGGTTTAAGTAATCCACATAGGACATTCTTGTTCAGACAAGCCTTTCTCCAGATCATGCTTTCAGAACAATACAAGTGAGAGTGAAAATATAACAAACTGAAGTAAGATTCAAACCTGCACAAAGGATGTCTACTAGCATCGATCCATTCATTGCCACCAACTTCCCCTCCAAGCCAATATACCTGATTTTCAGTTATGGAATACCATCATCTTTACAGCACCTACCAGATTCCAAATCCCACTGGAAAGCCCAATCTGTATTCTGCCATGCATTGTACTGAAATCAATCTGTTTCCAGGACACGCACTTTCAAGAAGGACATGTATTGAAATTAAATAAAAGGAATGAAATAAATGTTGAATACTTTGTGCTGGCATTTAGTGGTCAAAGGGGAAAATATGTTAAGCATTTTATCTCTATAAGAGAAAATTTTGTAGAATTTTTTAAATTTTCATTCCTCTGCTTGGAATCTATCCCAGCTACTTGTGCACATCCACTATGTCAGTATCTGGGAGTCTGCCCCAGCCCAAGAGCTTTCATCTTAAAACCCTCTGAGAGCAACAGGAGAGTCATGCCAATGGGACTGCTGGCAAGAAAAGGCTGCCTGGCATAAACTTGCAAAACATTTCAGCCCAACGCATGAGCTGGGGCCACAGTAGACAGAGGCAAGAAAATCAAGGCATAGTGTGCACAGCAGCACACCAGGTGTGATCTGAGCATTTGTGAATGAAGAATAATGTTGTACTGCAGGAGATTTCTTATAGCTTTGGAGGCTAGACTTGGGAAATGCTCTTTCTTCTCGGCTCAGTAAGAGCAACACTGAATAGTGTAGAGCTGTAAACAGTCCTTTTGTCAAAACCACTTTCCACTAATTGCTTGTCTGCCAAAAATGCATTGCTCATTCTGTCCTTTGCCAGACATCACTGAGGCAAATTCGGGTGTATACCAAAGTATTTGCTGCATGTATTTTGTCACATCTCAGTTTGACAGCATACTATTAAATAACATGCTATGGTGTAATAGGAATGGCTATAGTGAGAATTCATAACTCTTGTATAATTTCTGATGTCTTATATTTAAAAGGATGTGAAAGACGTCTTCTTTCACCTTCCCCCCAGCAAACAGAGGTTTGAGCCAGGTAAGAGCCAAATCCGTGCTATGCCTTGACAGGAGGCTAAAGGACTCCAGGGCACAGGGAAGGCTCCTTGCTCGCAGCTGTGCTGTGAGGGCTGTCCCTGGGGAGTGTGCTCGCTGTGCCAGGGTGCTGGGGCAGTGCATCCCTTCCTGCTTGGCTGGGGACTGCTGCACCCCTCACAGCTGGCTGGCCACGCTTCCTAGAGGGTCCTGTTCTCCTCTCTGCCAACACTCTGGGAGTGGTCTGCCCTTTTTTTTCTAGGTCTGTTCTTAATCTCTCTGTAGCTTTACCTGTCCCATGATTTCAAACCTTAATCTTTTTCTAATGCCCACATATGATTTTAAAATGTTCTACTTGGAGCTTGCAATCTTCTGAAGAATTCTCACCTGCACTGCCTAGAGCCTTCTCATGCCTGTTTTATTTTATGCTTCACCTTCCACTCCAGAGAGTAATATCATTAGTGCACTGTCTGCATAAAGCTTCACCTTGACATAAAATACAATGTTTTATTATACTTTAATTTTGTCAAATTCTCTGTGGCACTTAACAGTTAAGAGGTATCTTTTTTAAATCTCAGTGTTGGCTGAACCATCAGTTTATCAAGCCTCCTGAGTGCCAACATGGGTCTTTTTTATGCTGTTACTTCTTGGCTGAGTCATTTCAATATTCTATGTATTTTCCTAGTTGCAGTCACTTGATCCTCTTGACATTTATGGTAAGTATAGTAATCCAACCACATGGATTTACTGTCCAAGTTGAATTTAGTTTTCTAAGAATTATCATAACCAATTAAATGTGCCTCCCACTTACACTCAGGGATTGTCCAGCTTTGGTAACCGGAATAGAAGGCTAGAAGGAGAGAAGACTGTAAGCTGAGTTCCTCACTGGTGGAGGGATTTCACAGTGGGGCCTGAGAATGTGGTAAAATACAGAGTTATATATTTTGCTTTAGAAAATGAGGGTGTAGACATGCCCAATAAGTAGAACAGCTCTGCTGTTACCAGTGAAAAGAATGTCTATGCAATCTGAGTTGAATATAATGTAATAGAGATTTATTAGTTCATCCAGTGCTGCATTCTCTAACTCACTCACATTTCTCTCTATCCACTTAGAAAGTTCGGGTTCTAATATCAGTAAAAATCCAAATTCTAATACCCATCAGGTAAGATTATATCACACCAGACTTTGCAGGTCTTAATTGATCTTCCCCTTTGTGGTGGCCCTGCAGTTATTTCTTATACCTTCTGTATCACAGTAGTGATCTTATGCAGAAAACACACCACTGCATTGTTCGTTCCATAACATTTCCCCCTTGAATTGAAGGGCACCCAGGGAAACCCCTGAACACAGCAAATACCTTTATCTTCATTCTCACTTTTAATCCCATTCAGATCATGATTCTGCATTGTCTCTGCACCTACCCCCTCAGTAAAAAGAATAACTCTTTGATAATAACATTCCTATTTTTTGCAGTATTAATATTGAACTATAAAGACAGATACCTGTGTAATTTGCATCACAGAAGCACTTTTTGCAGTTAGTACAAATTTCGCTTTTATTTTACGCTATCCACTACTACTCCCTTATTTTTACCTTTTCTATTTCCTGAAACCTTTATGTCTTTTTTCAAAGGTTCTGTGTTTGCTTTAGTCTTATAACAAAGTTCCATTCCTGCAATTCATCAGTCTCCATCAGACATTCATAATCTGGGCTTCTGATTTCATCACAGGAAGCAGTGATGAAGGAGTAAAACCAAAACCACAAGCAGGTAGATTTAATGCAGTGCTTCACCCATATTTATCTAATAAGCTGCAGAGAATTTGGAACCTCCTGGCTGCCAGCTGCCTGTTCAAGCCACAGGGCTTTCCAGCTGTACTGGATAACTGCAAATGGATTCTTTAAATGACCTTAAAACACTCCTTCACAACACTCTGGGGAGACTGAAGGCATTGTTAAATTGTGTGCAGTTAAAGCAACCATGGGTCAATTACCCTCAGCTGCCGAATCTTCCAGTAGAGCACATCCTATCAGCATCAGTGCTCTCTTTAGCAAGTTCCCAGGAATAAATCTCTTTATGCCCTAAAAGAGAAAGAGGGGTGGGGACCTAGGGCACTCTGAGTACCTCACTTTTCTGACAAAACCTCTCAAAAGACAATCTGAAAAGCAAGGTTGTTAAAGTCATTTTGACCCTTGAAGAATACAGGCTGTCAGTACAATCACCTCCTACTGAAAGCATCAAATAAAGTTAATACCAGAAATTGTAATTCCATTTCACAGTTTTATCTTCCAGCAATGCAAAATGGACAAGTAATTAACCTGTAATTTTTAAAATTGAAAAATATATACTAGGCAATTGCTTCATTTCATTTAAAATGACAATGTTGAAAAAAATAAAGGAAATAATTAGTCTTAAAAGTATGAGGTTATTCATTGAACACCTGCTACCCCCCTCCAAAAAACCTGAACATGAGAACAACCAGAATTTTGTTTTATATTTAACCAGAGCAATTGTAGTAGATTCAGAAATTAGTATAAGAGTTTGTTCAAGACGTGCAGAAAGTCTACAACAAGCCCAAATATGATCATTTTCTCCAGCAACATCCCCAGGGATACTTTCAAACAAATGTGTTGATTCATCTTTTGTGAATACTGTTAAGAAAATTAACAGTGACAGAAGATTGAAGGAGTCCCAATTGCTACTGATTTTTCATCAAACCAAATGAAGGAAAGTAGAAATAATTGTACCTGATAGTGTGTTGTTTCTCATCATAAAGGTCTAAGAAGTAAAAAGAGGTTTCCTGTGAAACAACTACAATGTGCAAAAAGGATTAGCCGCTGAATGGACACTGCTGACAAAAGCAGCTTGCTTGAAGTAATGACAATGTCAGGAAACCATAATGAACATAAAGCATGACTTAAATTTAGACTTAAATACAGCCTGATCAACACTGCATCTCTCCATGCATTAAATTTAGAGAAAATACTTGCTCATAATATTAACCTCATGTTATTATTTTATGCAGAGCAGTCAGCCAGGAAGTCCAAAGAGCCACATTTCTCATAAAGAAAAACCCACCTTTTTTATTCTTACCCCTTGAAGGTCTGCTTCCTTTTTGGTTTAGATAGGCTGGGGAGAGATGGAGGAAACTGCATGAGGAGTGTCACGGATGAACTTTCAAGTTGTTTCTGCAGATCCTCAAGGAGAGATAACTTCTTAGCTGGCTCTTGTTGAGGCAGAACAGTAGTATGTCAAACAGAGCATTATGGTACTGAAGAGTTTCTGAGGTGCAGAGAAAGTTCTTGAAAACCTTCTGCCCATTTAACTAAGTAAAAACTAATTTCCACTGCTGGAGAGAAGATAGACTGCTGCTTTCTCCAGTGCTACAAAGAAGGTAAGACTGTTGTTTTTACTGTTCCTTGATTGAGTAAAAAATGCCAGTGCAGCAATTAATCTACTTCTAGTCCTACTTTGCCTGAGAAGCTGTGTCTGGGGAGGTTTAGGTTGGATATCAGGAAAAGGTTCTTTACCCAGAGGGTGGTTGGGCACTGGAACAGGCTCTCCAGGGAAGTGTCACAGCACCAAAGGCTGGCAGAATTCAAGGATCATTTGGACAACCCTCTTGGGCTCATGGTGTGACTCTCAGGGTGTCCTGTGTAGGGCCGGGGGTTGGACTCCATGATCCTTGTGGGCTTCCTCCAATTCAATGTATCCTGTAATTCTAAAATGAGGGAAAATATTCCTAATAGCTCAATGTAAGTTTGAGACAGATCAAATCCTGAAATTATCATTCTGAAAACACAAGGTTGCCATTTTTCAGAATCAGAGGTACGGTTTCTTCTCAGAAAATGTTTGATAGAGACCTGCAAGCTCGAGACTCAAGTTGCTCAGCATTTCCAAATACTGGAAGTCAGGAAAACAGTTTCAGTCACACCATGGATTCCTTCGCTTCCCTTGTACACTGTGGATTGCAAGTGATTCTTTGCAATGGTCTCTTAATCCTCCTGTCTTTTAAAGTACAATTGACTCCACAGGGAAATTGAGAGGAATTCATTAAAAAGTTCTATGCAAACATCCGTTTTACAAGATTCTTAAAGGCACATTCACCTTTGAAGTTATTTCAAACACAGAAATATCCGAAGCTTGAAGTTAAGCAGGAAATTTTGATATCCACCACGTCCTTTCTGCTGGCATCATCTGGGCAGTGGAAAAGCAATACTTTTTTTATAACTTGCTTGAAAAGGCAGTGTTACTCAAGTGAAGGCCAGCTGTGACAACACTTAACTGCAGCTAGACATGAGGCCATGGCCAGCCCCAGGACATTTGCACTCTGACACTCTCAAAGTCTCTAAATCCTGCATGTATTCCTCAGATCCCATGAAAGGTCTCAAGCTGCACTCAGGCACTGAGTTTTCAGCTCAGACTGAAAAGCTTATTATTTCAAGAGGATTAATTTGGTATTAAGACCATGATTACTCCTTGGATAGTTTTCCTTTTCAGTATGCTGAGTATCTGTTTGTGGATTAGCCGGGTTCTTTATTACCACTGTTGTTGTTATGGACAGCACTATTTAATTATTTTTATTAAGTCTCCATCTAAAAACCCCAGAGAACACTGCAATAAAGAAATGACACAATAATAGTAAATCTATATACTGTTGGGAGTACATGATACAAGTTTGGTTTATGTCAGAAGCATATTACTAATAACAATTCAATTCTGAGCTTCTTTTCTAATAGTGTCAGGGAAACTTCTAAAAATAGGGTTAATTTATAAGAACAATTGCCACACTTTTTGTATTTCAGTTGGTACAAGTTGCATCTGACAGCTCACAAATAACCCTTTATATTGACCGATTCATTGCATGATATTTACAGATTACTCTTTTCCTGTTAAAATTCAAGACTTCTGAAAAAATAATCCTTATGCTTATTTATTAATTGATAATTCATATGGAAACTGTAAGGTCTCATACAAGCTTCTGGACAAGGCTGTGTCAAGACATCTTATAAAAGCAGCTGTATGAACTTTCCACCCTTCATTCCCCCAACTTTTCAATGAGTATCTCAATATTAGCACAATACATCTCCCATGTGAATAGGAATGTAGTCTCATGAATGTTGAGAAATTAAGGAACCAGAACTTGACAGAAACACACTACCTACAGCATGACTCATACTAAATTGCATGAATACATTATAGTTGGTCTTAAAAAAAGAAAAAAAAAAAGGAGAAAAAATAAAATAAGACACTTTATATAGAGATGGAAAACAAGATTAGCAGAATGGTGCTAAACTGCCCACAGCCCAATCCTGGTTTACACAGTTTCATGCTCTTTGATGGAAACACTCTCAAATCGTGCTAAAAACATCCTTTCCTGCAAGGAAAAGTCATCACAGCACTTTGATGGAAGGAGTCAAGAATTTGGTGCTTATGTCACACCAATTCTCTGGATTTTTTTTTTTTTTTGAGGGAATGGGGAGGGAAAATTGAGCAATATTAGTTATTTGGGTTAGTTGTACTCCTTCCGGGATTTTTTTGTGTCTAGTCAATCTCTTCACTGTGAAAATCCACCCTGTAAGTGCTAAAATAAGAAGTGGAGAGGTCTGTAATACCAAAAATGTGCCTGTCAAACCACTGCAAATTAGTTTGGCTTGTGGCTAAACAGAGAGTCATACACGTGGCTTCATTGCCATATAAAAAAACAATGCCTTCAATTCCCAACTCAGAAATTAGGGAAGTAGTTTTGAGAGGTAAAATCCAAAATGTGTCACTTTCAAAACAAATGTTGTGAAAAAATTTTACAGAAGAATGATGATATTTCCTTCTATCATAAAATGTCACCAGAGATTAAAAAAGAAGACTACTTCATCCAAGTTCTGGACATTTTGACCAATCAAGTCACTTCAAATCTGGCCTCAAAATACATTTTGTTTTAGCTTCATTTCTGCAGGCATCTTGCTACAAGGGCTCTCTCTTCAGTGAGCTTAATTTTCAATTGGCAGGCAAAGAATGATCTTAATTTCTGAGCAGGGTCAGTAGGAGTTATCACAATACAAATCCAAGCAGCTGATTTATCTTAGAGGAAGAATGGTGGAATATTTCTCTGGAGTTCATGCAGTGGTCTATTTAATGCTGGCACATCTGACAGTCAGAATCAAAGAATTTTTAACAGGGCACTGCTCAGACCTAGTTACAGATAGAGGAGTTTTTTTTAATGTCCCTTATGTGGATTCAACAGACACTTGTATCAGACTTGACTGTACATCATGTAGCCAGCTGAACACCCATGTATCTCCAGAGATTTGGCTATGGCTTATATTAACAAAATCTCTATGTTCACAGAGCCTGGGAATTCTGAATTTACACATTTGTCTCCTGAGAAATAACACCATACTCCAAACAAAAATTCTAGTTCCAGAAAAATGAATTAAAGGGAAAATTCTATATGTCAAGTGAAGAGCCAGGATTTGCAGCTGATAATTGACAGAAAATGTTGCCCTGAAGGGGAGATGGGATGGGACTCGAAGCAATCTGGTGTAGTAAAAAAGGTGTCCTTGCCCTTGGCAAAGGGATTGGAACAAGATGATCTTTAAGGTTCCAACCCAAACTGTTCTATGACTCTGTGAAGCTGCAGTAGATACAGAACACTAAAGACTGTGGGAAATAAAGTGGAGTAAAAGGACCCAAAGACAGCACTGACATTACAAGTTGTCAAAACGTGGCACCTTCACTACACAAAGGCAATAGTTGACAAAGTGAAAACCTTTCTTTGTTGACAGGTGATTTCCTGAAGCACACATTAGCATCTCATACAGGCATAGTCCTTTTCCAATCTCCTTTCTTATCTTCATCCCTCTTACTAGAATTCTGCTAAATCACCAGGGGTGTGGGAAGGCAGGAATAAAACAGTCAAGAGAATATACTTGTCATATATGCTCTTACCTTTCTTGTTTACCCTTGGACAATGTTAATAAAAGAAAGCTTGTCATTGTTCCAATAACAGCAGCACTGCAGGGAAGTATCCAATGGTTCTACTTTGTCAAGTGGAATGTATTGACATTCCACTGTCTGGAAAGACAGTAAAAGGCTGTCTGGACACAGGTCTCCACATAATCTTTGATAATGCTGTTCATTCTGTACAGACCACTAAAACTCTTGATTGTTAAAGTATAGAGAACCTTCAAAGACAGTGTTTCTTAACTAAAAACATTTAACAATTTAGCTTATTGTGTGGTTTGATCTCTGCTGGTCACTCTTCATGTCCTTACTCCCAAGATAAGTCACTAAAAGGCATAATAAATTCACATATAAACTATAAAAGTAAAAGGTTAGATCTTGATGCCTTTAACAAAATTTTTATTCAGATTTTATTCAATAAAGTCACTTATACATTTGTGCACCAGAAAAAAATCTGAAATAATAAATTAAATCAGAAACAAGAATTAAATAAACCAGAGGAATCCCTGTATAGAAAGTCCTTCTTAACTGAAACTATTCTAATTTTGCCCCGTTTGTTTTTTTCTTACTGATCTGAAACTAAAACAAGTGTGGCTTATAATGAGAGTCTGTACAGCCTTTACAAAGGCTTTCTGTGTTAGTCAAAGCACAGTATGTGCTTTTTAAATCATGTTCAGCAATACAACCTGTGCAGGAATAAACGCTTAGGAGTGCCTGCTTGAAAGTGAATGTGACACCTGAGGAAAAGAATGTATCAGCTATCACAGTTTCAGCAACATCAGGAATCTGTCTGGTTCTGTCTGTGAGCATGTTTAAGCTTGCACTCACATTAACAACATAACTGGTGAAGGAAGTTTAGTTCCACCAACAACTCACTGCTCTGACAAGTTGGTTCCTATTTTGTCCTATCCTGGAATCTGATTTTTTTTCCCTCTGGCATATGTGGATGCTAAAAATGGCTTGATTGTTTTGTGCCATGCTAGGTTTGTGCACTGACCTCCCTCATTGTAGACCAACAAGAAGGGGGAATCAGGTACACCCATAGAAGAAATTGCATTTGCATTCTATAAGGAAAGATTGCCATTTGCTGATTATGAGGGTTATGCACTGAGGAGCAATAAAAAAACACATAAAGAATGCAGTTAGATTACATTTAAAGCAGTTTAGTTGGTGCAGAGAAATCCAACTTAAATTGATTATTCAGAAAAGCTGTCAGGAAATAAAACATTTAACTGTGTGCACCATTAGCAAAAACCTTTTAACCAGCACCAGTTGACAGCAGCTAGAGAATACCAGGAGTGTTTTTGTTGGCATTGTTTATTCCTTTAAGGGAACCAGTAAACTCAGAATGCATCTTGTCCTAGCCTTTTATCCTCCAGAAAACCAGAGTGAACTTCCTTAAAACATACTTTTCTTAGCTGTAGGCATCTGAGTAGAAACATGGAGTACGACCTTCAGTGACACATTTTCCCTCCAAACATTTCCCAGGCCATTCTGCTGTAGCTCATGTTTCCTGAAAGATTTACAGTCTGCAGCATTCCAGGAAGATTCAGGCAGACATTAGGAAAATCTTCCCAAGATTAAACATTGAAAGTCACAGTGGAAATTTGACTGGATTTTTTGGGGTGCAGAGGAAGAGGAAGAGGAAGGATGCAGTGTTTTTTCTTCTGTCTGAAGTCTCAGTGGTGTGCCAGCAAGTTAAATATCACTCAGGAGTGAAAGAAGGAGGGAGATGGGCTCCTTAAGCCCCAGTTTTCTATGATTCACTATGCTCTCCCATGAAAATGAGAAGTTATTTAAGGATAATTCATGGTTGCTTAGGAAGAATAAAAATAGGTTCTATCTGCAAAACTCATATCCATGATTTACATACTGCAAAGAGCTAAAATGCACAAAGATTCAGAAATCTTTTCAGGGATCCTGCCCTAAGAAAACTTTGTTGTTATATAATATGAACTCCTACAAAACTAGTATCAGTTCTGTGCAAAACCTGAAAGTTGCAGGTGGTGGATGTATATTTATGACCCAGAACAAAGTAGGTAGAAAAATCAAACTATTCCCAGTGGTCCTAGATATAAACAATGAATGAGCTGTACTAATTAGCTTTCACTTACAAGTGCAAATCAGGTTAATTAAAAATAAACTTTACTACATTACAGCATTGAAGACATCCCTTTCCCTAATTCAAGTATAGATGAATGGATAGAGCAAATTTGATCTATAAGTGTTCACTGGGTTAATTAAAAGTCAGGCATGCATTTGCAGAACCAGACAGAATTTTTTATTTCTACAACGTCTGTTGGCAACTTGGGATTAAGAAAAAGATGAAGGAAAAAGAAGGATATCTGTTGAAGTTGAAAGATTCTTTACACCAGGAAATCTAAACCACTGCTGACATGAGAAATGTCGACTCTCAAGCAAACCCTTCCACACCCTGTCCTCTGCACTGCCTTTTTTTTTACCTATGCAGACTGCTGTGTCTATGATACGTACAAGCCTGAAGGCATGAACTCATTCTGAATTAGTTTATTGTTTAGAAATGTCAGCAGCACTGAAAGCAAAATGACTAAGTAAATCTCAGCTAATTCTTAAGATGATCTTGTTGGCAGAGGCTTTAAATAATCTTCAGAAGTACTGGGTTCTCTCTCACCTTTCCTGGAATATTCTTTGAAGATACCACAAATGATGATTCTCTGATGTGGTACATAATCTCTTCATATGGGAACTGTGTGTCAGGAGAAAATATTAAGCAGATCTCCTCTGTGTGGGGAAGCCCATAATGACCTCATTCATCAAGAATTCAAGCACAGCCATGTCTTAACCTGCCTGTGGTGTCAGTGGCATGAAATAGTAATTTAGCTGCAGGAAAACACAATGTGTGTGAGGAAATCCTTTCCAGGAATGCTTCCTCCTCAACACTTTTGACAAACAAATGGCTGTGCTTCCACACTGGTGGCCTCTAAGGCAGCACCAAGCAGGATATGGGAATACCTGACAAAGAAGCTGAGGACGGGAGCACAAACAGTTCTACTGTCCAGGGACCCCTCCTCAGTCACCCTCAGTCCAAGGAACTCAATGCAACACCAAAATGGCAACATTCACACCTAGAACTGGGCAAGATCAATTTTGCTGGATTTCTGCCATCACAATGTGAAAGGATGTTCAAAGCACAAGATTACTGCAGAAGGTGAATCCAGTTCAAGAGCTAGAAGCTGACACTTGTAAAGTCCATGCCAGGTTTAGTTATTCCAGTGAACTATGAAACACAGGTGATGAGGCCTCTCTTCCAACAAAGCTAAAAATCTATGCTGGCTTATGCATAAAGCTGAGATAATTAAGCAATAATTCCACTTACATTTCAGTTACTACTTTTCCTGTAAAACCTGGCTAATTTAACATACCCCAGAATGAAGGAAAAAAAAAAACAAAACAAAAAACCAAAACTACAGTGGAAAATATGATTTGTTAAAGTTACACTCTTCACTTAAAGGAAAACTGTTGGGGAGTATAAAACTAATTCTAAGTACTGTCACAAGTGTAAGAGAAGAGCAAAGTTTAATTATCTCACTGTTATAGTTTTCAATAAAGATTCATTAGCAATCAGTTCCAACTGACAGCAGCTTGAAATGTTTCAGTGCTGAACTTAGGATGAGGGAATATAAGATCTATTTGATTCCAAGGGAAAGAAGATATTTTTAAACAAAATCAAAGGTACAGAATACCGTGCATAGCCACAAGATGAATCTTTCTGAAATAAAATGATAATAAAAATGCATGTATAAAACAAAATAATCTAAATACAAATGCCTTAATAATGAGTATACTTTAATTGTGTATTGACCATTAGCAACCTAAGGTTGGCAGCCTAAAGCTTATTAACCCCAAGAAAAAATAATACATATTTTTCCAGCACCTCTTTTGGGGAAGAGTAAAACTTTCTGCATTTGATCCTTCTCTTACTTGGAAAACAGATCAGACCACAGCTTCAGATAAAATTTTTCCTCATCAGAAAGCACCTAACATTCCAAATCAACTTTGTCTCAGATTACAGCAACTCAGCATTCAGTGCTGAATTTTGAGCTGAACAGAACTCATCACTTTAATGCCAAAACAAAATCACCCAGTTGGCTTCCAACTTACAAGCGAGTGAGCGAGGCTGCAACCGTTCTGAAATTTCACTGTTAGCATATTTTGGTATTAACAGACATCTCATGTTGAAGACATTCTGATCTCCCTCCTTACTCCTCTCTTGATTTTGTATCAGATGAAAAAATATGCCCCTGATGTAGTCAGATTAGTAAAAGCTACTTTGCTTTGAAGGACGTGAATGCACCTAAAATCAGAGTGAAAAGCCTTATTTTTCTTCACATCAAGTGTCCTGCTAAAAGACAGAGAAGCTGCAGAAACCTGTATTGTCTAGCCACCCTACCTACAAAATCTATAAAAAAGCAAGTGTTGCAATTTTTCAGAATTATAAATATGTGAGAAGTGAGCTGTTCTGCCATGCTTTACTCTAAACAGATTCTTATTTACCCTTTGATATGAAATCATTTTATACTGAAAGATGGGAGAGCTTCACTCGACTACGGTGCACTAGCTGAAATCTGATTATGAGTAGGAGAAAACTAGGTGGGAATTATATAGGAATATGTTCTCCTCCTCCATCTTTTGGAAGTCTGAACACATTTTAACACTTGAATAAAATGTTACTCTGCTTTTATTATACTTGAATGCTCACTCACAGTCCTGTGCTGAGCTGTTTCATTTGAATATTCCATAAATGATGTTACCTCTCAAAGTATCACCAAGGATTTTGCTATTATTAAGATACTGGAAAAGAGCTCAGTATCATTTCAGCCAGCTGTTAGGGAAAAGCAAAAGGAAGTTTATTTTTAACTTCTCCTATTACTGCCTCTTTCCCAAATGATTTGATCTTACTGAAAAGGCTGGAGTTGTGCTCCTAAATCTTCTTCTGCTGGAGACATTATCATAAGGTCGTAGGAAAAAATCTTTCTTCCACTCAAACCTCTCTGCAACACACGGACCCACCTGGCACCTCAGCTCTGCTCCAGCACTTGGAGGAAAGAGTGGAGTGTGCTTTCAGATGGCAGAATAGCAAAGAAGGAGCACAGCCCATCAGAATTGCCCTTACAGAGCCACTGCTGGGTGGAGAAGACATATATACAAGCAGCACTGCCCTCTGAAAAGGAAGTGGTCAAAGAAAAGGCAGAGAACAAATAATGCTGAAACCTGCCTGACTCATTAAACCCAAAGTTAAACATCTTGGTGGTGAGGCAAACACGTGGCAGACCTCATAAAGAGACAAACAAGTGACACTTCTGGTAACTTACCCAAAGATGCTAAGCTTGACACAACTGGCCCAGAAATATATGACTGACAGACAATCACTTCATACAGCCATTATACATATAAATATATATATCTATTTCTCTTCTATATATATACATACATGTATATGTTCTCATATATATACATACATGTACACATATAAAAATAATAGTGATACACATATGTATCACTATAAAAGCCCAGTCCCACCTTTTAGGAAGGTTTCCTAACAACCTCCTTCTCAGAGTGTATAGCTCCCTTGAGTGGGGACACCCCTCGAGGTTACTCCTCAAGGCTGAGTGACAGAGATTGCCATGGGTGAGTGACATCAATCTCTTCTTAATAACTGTTTGCTAGCTTTAATATAATTGCTTCAAGATAATTGCTTTAATATTGCTTCAAAAATAGCGCACTATATTTCTAGCTACCTATGCTGTGTGGTAAAAAATAGAAAGAAATCTCAGGTAAGAGAGGGACACCCCAGTGGGGTTCACTACTGCTCTATCAGTATTGCTTATGCCCCCTTCTGTTTAAAAATTTGAGAAGGGTGTGACAGAGAACTGGCAGCAATTATTTTGTTTTAAAACAGTAGTATACAATTTCAGTACACTAAAGAACCTGATAGATTTTAAACACACCACATTCACATTTATTTCTTAAAGTATTGCCTTGCCAAGCAGGTTTTCTTCAACTCTTATGAGGACCTCAGAAACAGTTACACAGTCTTCATGAATGTTTTAAAGAGAGGAGAAATGCCAGGAAAGGTAAAGTAATTAGGTCCTTGGTGTGAAATTACCTGCTAGACTGCAGGCATGGAAAAAAAGGGAAAAAGTAAACGTTCTAGACAAAATTAATTGTCTCATATGCAAGACATAATCTCCCCAGCATCAGGTGACAGAAAACCTGAAGGTAGTGAGAGCGAAGATTATAATGATCATATAGTGCCATGTCCAGGAAACAGAAGGCAGAGAAATCACTGCCTCAATACCACTCCCTCTAAGGACGAATAATCAATACCCAAGTACACTACATGTCAATTATCTGCTTAATTGTCCTAGATGTGTCACTGCATACACCCTTTAAAGGGCTGCAAACACATTTTTGCCAGTGGTTTTCTTCAGCAAACACATCTGTCTACACTCACTATGCATTTCCCCATTTTCACTGCCTTGTGGATCTAATTGTTAAATTTTCTCTCAGGTGACTGCTTCTAAATGTTTCTCTCCTCCACATCTAAGAGAAAAGTCTTCATTACTTATAGTTGATAACTGAACAAGCATCTACACCCTACTGTCTGTTAAGTATAACAACATATATTGATCCATAATCGAATTAAATGAGCATTCTTTGTTTGTATAGATAAGCAGAACAGAGAACTTTTACTAGATAAGCAGAAAATATTTTTTTAAAGCTATGAGAAAAACAGTGAAAAGTGGCCCCTCAGGAGACATTGCATCTTCAGAAAACACTTTTGCTTTGCTAAATTGAAGAGAATGCTTTCACAGATCTCTGCACAGGTTCCATGAATTTTTGGCTGTGTAGTCTCCACAGGCTATTCTGTGCATGGAGCATGAAGATTGAACAAAACACAGGCTGCAGCAACATGTCCAATACATTTTGTGGAAGCAATCTTACAAGTCCCACTTCTGGAATTCAGTGCACAGACCACATTTAATATGCACTTCTATTTTCCCAACATGCCTGTAATTCCACCTAAAAAATCTGGCCATGATAAATTTCTGTGTTTGGTTTGCATCTCTGGAACTGAGGCTGCTCTATCCTCCCCCAAACCCTGATGTGACAGATAATGCTATTAAGCAATCATGCTGCTGTCCATTTGTGTCAGACACACTGTAAAGACCCAGATGTCCTACAGGACAGCAAGTCATGTGCTTTGGGCACACAGAGCTCACTGCACACACATGATCAAATTGGTTTATCTGATATCTGGCTGGCTAAGCATGGCACGGTGTCCAAAGGAGTCACTGACAAATACTAACTGTAAAATGCCATAATTTTGCATTAAAAACCTGGTGGCATTAAGGGACTATTTCAGTCCCGTGAGAAATCGTGGTGTTATATAGAGTTTTCAGAACCCAGGGCACCTGAGGAATCTTCTCATTCTCTGATGAACTCTGGTGACATGTCACTAAAAGCCATTTCAGAACCTTGGCAGTGTCACACATCAATTGATCTCAGCTAACTGCAGATGTTCAAGCATTTCTGTTCTTTTCTGCAGCCTCAAATTCCTCAACAGAGGAGTAGCCATCATCTTGAGTACGTTGCAATTCTTGGAACTTCAAAAACACAAAAATGAAATTGCTTCCCGATTAGATGGGTTTTACAGTCATTTTAAGTGAGAAGAAATAGCATCGTTCTGTTGAATTTACCATCAAACTGCAAATTAGTTTTTATCAAATAATCCAACAGCAATTTGAAACACAAGAATCTCAACTTGTAAGTGTGCCTAACTTGTACAATAACTGTTGTCTGACTACAGTGAATTATTTGTGCTTTTTCAGGCTTGATTCATGGCCTGAGAATAACAATAATCAATAGCCAGGGTGAGAAACTTACCATGCATTGCTGTATTGTGCACTAGAATATAAAGTGGCCTCCAGCTCTGGCAAAAGTTCATCTTATTTCAAGAAAACAAACATGAAACCTTAAGTATTTGTTTTAGGTCGCATATTTGTCAGGTCACTAGAGCTTGTAAGTCATACAGTGATTTAACAGACTCTATATTAAAGAAAAGGCAACTCTACACAGAGGTAAGCATTTACTAAATTCTAGTGCCTGAACAAACATTTTGTATAAGTTTTATATTTGATATGTCACGTGTGTTCACCTGAGGCTAAAAGTCCAGAAAATGTGAAAAAGCAACACAAGAATGTTCAAAGTCCACATATCTTGTAGTATTATTAATCTCATAGCAAGGCTTATAAGGAACTGAAATCTGAGGATCACCATTGCCTGAATTCATAGATATAGGTATTAAATTACACACACCCTGATTTGGCTCCTGACCAAGAGGTGTCAAGAAGGTGGCAGTAGGGTGACCTTGTCCTCAACAGTGCTTGCTGAACCATATTGTAAAGCTACAGAACAAGTGGTTACAAACAGCAGAGAAAAAAACCCCATGCAACATTCTGATCGAGAAAAATCTTATCCCAATGTTAACTTCTCCTTCCCTTGCTTGATATCTAAATGCTATCACACCCTCACACTCAAAGAAAATATTGTTCATCCAGATAACATCCACAGTAAGTGCTTCCATCAACTCTAGAGTAAGAAATCAGTTTGGGAAAAAGAGTTATAAATCTCTATTTTTAAGCATTTTTAATTCTTAAGAGTAGTTTCCTTTGCCATTTTGTATCTAATATTTGGCAGATAAACCAAATATTTAAAAATCTGGGCACAGGCAAAGCAAGAGTGTATTATTTTCAGTTTTCACCTCCTGATGTAGCATATTTGTAAGAAAAGAGCCTATGGAGCCTGAAAGAACAAGCTGCCAGAGCCAGCAGGGTGGGATTGCAACAGTGCAAGGAATTTCAATTCTACTGGGTTTGTAGGCAAAAGCAGCTACCCACCAGTAAATACCCTGGAATCTGTCACAGGCAGCTTGCTCTCGATTGTTCTCTTTCATTCTGTGAGCAGATTTTAAAAACAGAAAGAGAAGTTAAGGTACTCACTGCTACCCGCTGTGAGGTTCCAAAACAAAGGGTTCTGAAGTTGTGAAGCTCCTGAGGTTTCCTCGCAGTGCTGCCATCCATGGCTGTCCTGCACAAGCAGGTTTGATGCAATCCCCCTTGGAAATACCAATTCCCTGTGGAAACGCTCCATGCTCTGAGGCCATCCATGCACAATCCCCTCACGGGCCACCCCGGGACTCTGCCATGGCTCTGAGGGGAACCGCCTGTGCCTTCTCTCCAAACACTCGCCACAGCAGTGGGAAAACCCTGTGCCACAACTTCCACTTGAGAAAGATGATTTATTTTCTTTCTTTTTATTTTTTTTTAATGGATCTCTCCTTCCTGCCCAGCTCATGGACGCTTTTCCTCAAGGAAAATCCCCACCAGAACCCATGGCCTTCAGCTCCTCGAGGACGAGGCCTCGTGCCCGCCATGGCCCCGGAGGCTCTCCCTGTGTGTCCCCAGGGCTCCTGCAGCCCCTCTACGGGGCTCTGGCACCATTCTAAAGAGTGGCCTTCCTCAAACACACTCTCCAGAGCTTCCCAAAGGTCCCCCTTGTCTCCCCACACCTTCCAGAGGGTTCTCCCACCACCACAGTGGGACAGCCCAGAGGAGCTTTGGCAGGAGGGGCACAGACAGCTGGGCTGGGCTGGCCTGCAGCAGCACAGGGTCTGGAAAATCCTCCCGGGAAAACACAGAGTCTGGCTTTGCAGAAGGTGGTTCTTGGAGTGGGATGAAGTGCAGGGGAAGGTGAGATGGTGGCTCTTGCCGGGCTATTTCCCCCATCTATCTGTCTCCCTTTCAAACTACAAATTAACTTGCCAAGATTCACCAAAACACACGAGTTTGGATGTTAACAACATTCCCGCCTGCCCATGTATGATGCCTATGATGAAGCATGTCTCTGAGGAACTGAGGGAAGAGCTTGGATTGATTGTTTTTCTCCATGGTGCTGGCCCCAGACCCAAGGAGCTCTGCTGTGCTCGCCATCAGAGCGTTGGCACTCAGGGCTGCTTTCATTAGTGGTCACACCTGGAATGTATCTTGAAGGGCTGACAGAGAAACAAAAACCCCAAACCCTACCTCAACAAAAAAAAACCCTTCCACAATCAGTCCCAAGATGTTTAATATTCCCAGGGAGAACTGATTTTGTTTGAAATGATTGCTAAAACCGTCTGGTTAAGTAGCTAACTCTGTTCCAATGACTGAGAAGGGGGTGCCATTAAAAGAGCTTTTCTGGAAGTGCTGACTATTCACTATTCCACTGACAGGCAGCAACTTCTGAAGAGAGAATGTCCTCATTTATCTTTCTTTCTTCAAGACAAAGGGAAGCCATTTTGGCAGGGAGAAGAGCAAAGGGTATTTGGGGCAGCCAATGTATTGCAGTATATTTGAATGCCATTGCTTTTTATGGCCGTGCAGATGTGAAAACTGTCAACAAATTTCTTGTCAGCACTGCTGTGATTATTCTGTGATTTCAGTGCAAGTCTCAGCAACTCCTTACATTTCCTCCAAACTCAGAGAAGCATGTCTCTGCGGAGAAGAATTCAGGACATGGTATTCAAGCTGCTGTTTTATTTGCCAGCTTAATCTCACAATCCAGATGCTTAAAGCAATGTGGCTGTTGGTTGTTTCCCTTGAAATAGCAATCTTGCACCCCCTCCCACTGCTGCTCAGGTCACAGGGCTGGCAGGTATTCCACTGACGGCTGTACCCGCTGTGCTGTCTGCCTTGCTTTCAATAACAATGATTTCTAACCTTTCCAAGTTAAAAAGCTTGATCTTATGGCTCAGCACAGGCTTTGCTATTGAATTTGCACAGAGAGAGAGAGCGAGCCACTAAAAGTCCCTACATGTAGCTGAAAAGTATTTTATTTATCTTTCATTTCAAAACTTCCTTTCATCAAGTAAAAAATTAAAGTAGATAAGCAGTTTCACCAATAGCCAACTTTTAATATTACTGTCTTGTCTGCAAATAGATTAAGGGCTACAGTCATAAATTACTTACTTACTTTTAATGTCACTGCAGAGTAAATATTGCTGGCTAAATTCAAGATGCACTTCCTGATTATTAAAAGGATTTTTGGTGCTGAATCTTTGCAGACTGGCAATATGGTGCAGACATATCCAGACAACCCCATGTTCACTTCCTTTAAAAAACTTTTATCTTGCTTTTCCATACCTTAAGCATTCTTGAAAATGGTTTTTTCTAACACATTTTAGGCTCCTCTGTGCTTTTTAAACAACAGCTTCCTTTTCCTTAGCTGAACAACACTGACAGCTGGTAGTTGCTGTGGCTAGGATTCAGAAATCCTAACTTTGGCTATAGGTGTCTAATTTAAATTGCTTTTCAGAACTCCCTATTTAGTCCCTTCCCAACTTAGATAAAGACTAGTATCTTTAGAGTACTGGTCACACATTCCTTAAAAAATTGGATTTATGATGTTTCTGGCTGTGGTCATTTCTCCTGGGAATGTAAATGACAATTAGACTAAATATAGACAACAGAAGTGATATAAACCAAATCTCCATTTTAACATAAAAACCTTGATTATATATGCTGTTTTTGAATTGCCAGTCCTAAAACTAAGGACTACATCACATGAACCTGACATGAGCTGAGCTGCAAAGTGCTCCTTCCTTTATCTAAATGTGGCCAAGCTTCATTTATTTCCCATGCTGAATGGTTTGGATTCAGTAGGCAACACTGGATAAAACACATGAGAAAGCTTGCAGGTGATTCCTACACATCCCACTAAGGAATCTGTATGCACATGTAGGGTATCAGTCATGATCAGATGGGAAACTCTGAGAAGAACTGGCAATGGCCTTGGGATTTGTATTGCTCTAAGTTATATTGGATTATCTGGGCATACTTTATCTGGTTCATGTTATACCACAACCAAGGGACTTAAGGAAATTTCTGGCTTTTGTAAGCAATTAATTATGTATTTCTAAAGAGTGAAGTCCTTCAGTCTAATTAAAGTAATTTGGTTTAGAGTTGACGTACCTCTTATAACATGAAGCATGGAGGAGTTAATAATTTCTTCTGGCCTCAAGTCCTAGGAAACTCTACTGAATAGACAATAGGATCTGACATGCCATAGAAGTGCACAACTATTTTTTTCCTATATCCAACTCTTTGGACAATTGTTTGTCTTGTTCTCTTTGTTATGGTAAGTTCAGATATAAATAACCTGTTATAAAAGTATTTACAGAGAAGAGAAACAGTGAATGGGTTATCAACTACCTAAAAATATAACTAATAAAATATGGACTTATAATAAAGATCTATCTTATAAAATCCACGCCATTTTAAAATGTGATAGTCTTAATGATACCTAATTTATCAATGAGAGAGTGGCAAAGTTTTAATTTTCTTTTGGAAAACATTCTGATGTGTAGAATTCATTGCAATTCCTCCAGCAGATGAAATGAAATAAAGCAGCATTAAATTTAGATTTCAGTCTCAGAACTGTGATGGCAATGTATTACATCCTGCATTATTTGCAAAATCTCAGTGTGGTTAGCAACTCAGAAAACTGTGATCAGTAGCATTTGCACTGCTGAAGTCTACACCTCAAAGTCAAGAATATATCACCACAGTGATGGTAATTTGCAGTAGAATAAGGTATAGAAACAAAAAGTGTTATATCTCTGTATTCCCACTGGTGCACAATATATATATACACACATTGTTAGAAAGAAAAATACATATTATGTGCACTACACCTTTTTCCTTTTTGATTGATGTCCTTTTCTAGACAGTGGAACTGGATTAAAATTATCAGCCAATAAAAACTGTAGCAAAAACCAGACAAAGAAATAGAGGAGTTTGACATACTGCCAACATTCCAAGGTCAAACTCCTGTGACACGGATTGCTTTAAGGAAGCAAAGACGTGTAAGTACAAACGTCCAGCTGCCTCAAATAGGAATAGATATAAAACTCTCCTATCTGCCTTGTGTGCTGAACTGGAATTTAAGTAGCCTTAATTGCTATTAATTTTCATTTTGCTGTTTCAATAATGCATTACAGAAATAGCAGATATTATGACGCATTTCCTTGTCAAACCCAGTCATGAACTGAGCAGTGCACTGGGAGAAAATGATTGAGGAAACTGTTGAAGTGGAATAAAGTTTTTAGTTCCATGCAAGAGGGCTGAGCTTGCTTTCTAGTTTTTAAGTTTGAAGCATGCTGATCAAAATGCCAACACCCAGGATACTTACTTTTCCTGACAGATTTGGCTAATTTTTTAAACTATTTTCATTTGTGTAATATCTAATTTCAGATGGAACGAGTAGTATTTTTTTTCCCAAATAAGAAGTATATTACGTATAAATTCTCCACTGACTTATGGCCCTAGCACAACCTGAAAATAAGGACTTTATCAGAAAAACTTGGTATTAGTTATTCCCCAGCTACAACCCCCATCAAAACATCAACCCAAACTTTCCAAAATGAAATTCTGGACTAAAATAAAACACTCAAGAGTGACATAACTTGGGGTCCAAATAATCAGGTATTTTCTTGATTAAGTGATTTTAAATATACATAAAGACTCCACCCAAATCCTGGTTTAGATTATGTTATGAAAAACATTGTCAGAATTTTATTTCTAGAGGTTTTTTTAGTTTTCCTGCTGTCAAATTTGTTGTCCTATTTGAATTCCATAAGCATAGATTAATTTCACATTTGTGGGTGTACACTTTATTCTTATAGCAGATGATACCTCAAAACTTTATTGAAGGACCAGACATTTTCTATTAAACAGTAAATTAAATGTAACCCACAAATGTCAAATTTATCTACATTCATCCTGCCTTGGATGCAAAACACAAGCCCAAGTTAAAAAAAACACAACAAAGGTCAGAACAAAATGTGTTCTGTACTTGATAGATGAAACAGAAGAAGGTAAGTGGCAATTATACATGACAATTCCTGAACTGCATTATCCTGCTGAAGGTTAGGTAGGTATTTGCTGATCCCTTTGCCTCAGTATTAGAATACTTTTGTGACAGGTTCCAGGCTTTAGTTCTCTCACTGGAATCCACATCATAACTTTGTCTTCTTAACAAATTTAGTGGAAAAATCACTTTAAGACACATTTTCCAAGCCTTGAATAAGTAGATGTTCTACTTAACACAACCAAGATCCAAAAATGCTAATAAGCCATATTTTCCTTACTGCAAAATAAAATCTGAACTGATCTAGACCTCTAAATTTTACTGAAGTGTTCCCTATTCACAATTGACATATCCAAGGCAAAGCTGTCCCACAGAATTTTTCCTGGTGAACCTGATTCCTGCTCTTGAGGTATAACTGGGTAGCATGACTCAGCACTGTTTGCTGAGCCTAGATGTTTGCCCTAATTTTTAAGAGTTCTCTGTTGAGCAGTTCTGCAAGGGCTCAAAGGACAAACCTTGTACAACAACTCTCCTGACCCATCCAGCTTCCCACGTTACCAGACAAGCAATGAAAGCAGGGAGCTAGACTGTAAAAATAATTCTGTCAGAGGAAAACTAGGTACTAGAAGATTCCTATGATGTCTTAGATCTATATTGCTGATAGTGGCAGGGATTTATTGACATAGGGATGATTCAGATGGAGACTCACCAGAGTATTTAATCCATAGAGGGAACTTCTCATGTGTCTGGTTATCTTTTGTAACACTATCCTTTCTGAGCACATGAAGTCATCTGCTTAAGAAGGTTATTAATTAAATCGTTAGTTACAAGTGAATTATTAACTAGATCATGACTTCAAAAGGAGGTAAGAGGTGTTAGAACAAGACAAAAGGTCAGGATATTTAGTAGGCCACAGGATAAATACGATAGTATTATGATCCACGAGGGTGCGATCACAAACTATGAAAATACCCAAAGGTGATTGGATCCACACAGTTCCATTCCCAGCTAAGGTGCCACCACCTTCTCCTAGACCCACTGGCTTTGCAAAAGTCAGGATCCTGTATTTTATGTGCTTCATGATCTTGAACAGAACAGTGGCATTTTCTTAAGTCTACAATTTCCCCTTGTGCAAATGGCTATTTGTGTGCACGTGCAGACAGGAACTTGACAGGCATTTCAGTGCCTCAGTAGTGCTAGAAGTTGTAATATTTTCATTTTAATGGTGTCCAAACAAATTATCTGTTAAAAATAAACTGCATGGTAGCACAGTGGGAAGCAGAATTTAGCAGGCGGAAGATCAAAAGGAATTAAGTGCCAGAACTCTAGCCTATGTGCTCGTAAAAAATGATTTGACTTAATAAGTTTAATGCAAAAGGGAATTGCATGGCGTGCACTGCTTTTCTGTTGATTTTTAAAAAGTGTGGGATCACATCTCCCCTGCTGATGTCCATTAACTACACCCATGAATACATGAATACAAATTGGGTGCTCCACTTTTTTGGCTTTTAAACTCTTATTCAGCATTTTATAGCTAAGCATACTAACTCGATTCAAACACAAAAAACCTGCTAACAGCTATGACTTCCCACTCATTAAATGATCGCTTCTATTTCCCATACCAATAAAAAAAGTAAAAACCTTGATTTAAAACGTTTTTTAATAATCCTCTCTTTCAACAAAGCATGGAGGTGTTGTATCATGAGGCATAAAGGTAGCCATTAAAAGTATTGTTTTATACTAGCTAATGTTATTTTGTGAGTTTGGGGGTTGTTTTCAATTCATGCTGAAAATTACCTCAGTTTGTATCAAATATTCCTGTGGAACAGTGTAAACAATTAACTTACTTAAACTTAACTAAAAGTACTCACAAGCAAGTATTTTCTATTTGTATCAGGACTTGCAATCAACCTTGCAATCAACTAAAATGTTTTCTAACCTTTGGATGGGATGACAATTTTCATCAATCATAAAAGAGATTGCCTTGATGCATTCTTGCACTCCTTACCTTCTCAGCTGAGCACTGTCCTTGTCCCTTGCTGTTGGGAGAATGTACAAAGTGGTACAACCATTTTTCCCTCAAAATAATTTTGGCTGTATGAGAATATTTTTGCACAATACCTGTTTGGCCAATCAGCAACAGCCCTTACAACAATCCTCTTATTTGTTCAAGGTTATTTTTAATATTTATGTTGATAATCCTGTAGTTTATGTCCATCAGCTGCTACCATAGTCACAAAGCAGCAAAATCTTCCAACTCCAAGAACATCTCAGGTGAAGACAAAAGTTGAATGCAGTCTAAATTGCAGAGCATAGACATAACCTTCCTTATCTAGTCTGTAGATCTCTTTGCTCCCTGATTTTATTACATGTGCTGTTATTTTTATTATATATTTATCTGCTGCGTGTTTCACATATATCAAAGGAGCTGAACTCTGAGTTTCCTCACATAACCACCACAACACAGCGGCTGTCTGAAAAGAAAACCCATGTGCCATGATGCAGTGATGGGGAACAGTTGTGCTTGCCCATTAATCCCCAATACTGGAACATAATTAATGTTGCTGAGTGGTAAGAAGGTTGGGATTTATTGAGAGGTTTCTTTTGGGATTACTGCATTCCAGTTGAGTTGGCTGAGAGCTGCCATATTACAAAGCAGGCAGCAGAAATTGGCTGCTGGAAACCAGTCCTGATTTTAACCAGTAACATCAGTGTCTCTTTGTCACAAAGACTTTGAGTTTCAATCTGCAAACAGAATCAAGTCAGATGACTCCATTTATATACATCATTTGACACAACCTTGTCACTATTTCCTGGTACCCTGGTCTTGTTTGAAAAATAGTGAAGAGCCAGACGGTAATATTTCATACCAGCGAGCAGTAAAATTCAAATAGAGAGTCTTGAGAATCTACCTAGATTTTAGTTGGAAACCAAACTTAAGCTCCAACTTGTGTGATATTTTTAAGTGCTGATAAGTGCCCTACATCTTACCAACAAAACCAAATCCCATTCAGATGCTTTTTAATATTTTATTCCACTTAAAAAGTCCTTCTAAAGAGACTGTGCTGATGGCATATATATCTTTCCGTATGCACGTTCATTAGCATCAGCTATTTATTGTAATAATTTACAGGAAACTGCCATAAATTTCCTTGCCATGACCATGAATAAGTTCTTCCTGTGTGGGGCCTTGTACAAACAAAATGTTTTTTGCAGTTCTGAACCGAAGTTCAGGAATGTTAATGATTCTGAAACATCTCACAAAACCTGGTCCTTGGAGTTTCTCACCTGAAGTGCCCCGTTTCTGATTCTTTGCTTGTGAATAATGACTTTAGGACCAGACCTTAAACTTTTCTGCCTCTAAAAGAAAACTTCTGATAAAAGGTATCACCCAAGGGATGAATTCTGCTCTGCTTATCTATGACAGTTGTTCTAATTCTGTTCAAGTCAGCAGTCCTGTAAATTGCAGCAATCAAAATTATTGTTCCATGAAAAATGGATATAACACATAGACTTTGCTGGGGAAAAATAGCAGTACACTTTCCTTGTTCTTCTGCTGTTACTCTCCCAGCCTTGTGCCTGTGATCTGGTACTGCTGGGGCAGACACTTAAGGAAGTGATTCCTACTTCCTTCCTCCCCTTCCTGTCCCCCAACTGAAGCCTTTTGTTTTCATTAAAGACTCCAAAACATGTGCACACTAAGCTCACAACCTGTCAGCAGAGAGAACTGTGCTGACCAAGCCCCACTTCAGTTAGTGACGACAGAGTTATGAGAGGGAACAGCCAGCCAGGGCATGGGATCTTCAAACTCCTGACAGGAATGGCAGACTCCAGTCTGGGAAACACCTTCCCTTTCCCATTTCTCTCTCTGTTTTTTCTCTAGAAACAACTTACCATTAGAGTCAGCACATGCCACCAGGCATGCTACAGGCAAAAGCTTTGTTCATGTGAGCCTGTCCTCGGTGTCACACTTCCAATTGCAAAACTGTATTTGACTGTTAGAAATATCACAAGTTCCATTTTTCAACTGATCATATGTCACTGCCTTTTTCTATCCGACAACATATAAAAATATTAAAATGTAAATATAATATGTATGTACATACATGTAAATAAACACATGGAAGAAATCTTTCAATTCAACTTCTTATCCCAGCTTATTTATCCACTCCTCTACTAGTGTCAAGAATTTTGCCTGCAGCAGAGCAAGTGTACTTCTCATTTATGTACTGGGTTAGGACTGGGCACAGACATCCTACACAGAAATGCAAAGGGTCTGTTTAGCTGGGCAGAGCAAGTAGCACACCAGTCAATTTGCATCTAGAACCTTCTTGTCCTTAATCCCATAAACAGCATCTGTCACATATCTGCTGAAGGCTGTGATTTGTACAGGATTCATCACTAAACTCACAGGAAAGCTCATGCCTAGCAGAAGAGCATTTGTGTACACATTCCCTTAGTGGCAGCAATGGTCAGCCCAGTGCAGAACACTGCAGACTGTGGTTCAGAAATATCAGGTCATGTACACAAGCATGCCCTAAAGAAACATTGGAAAGGAAATTGATGAAACATATTTTTACTGTCATATTATTCTATACCCTCATTACAGCTGTAGGTTCTTTCTCTTTTTCTCTCTTACATTGCCATGAGAAGAAAGTGGCCCTCAGTTGACACAGAAAATAAAAGCCATAAACATGCAAAGTGAGACAAAGTAATTTTATTAGTAAGAGACAAAACTCCTAGGCATCTGTTAGCTGAATGTCCTGTTAACTTTTAAAGTTATTTCCATAAGAACCACTAATTTCTAGTGTTTTCTAAAGGTTATCAAGAACCTTGCAAGTAATTAAAATCTCACTAAATATATCTCAGTAGAACTAAAAATGCTAACATATAAACAGAGATACTAAATTATGCACCAACCTTCTACTCATAGTACAGATGAGCCACATTTCATCATGTATCCAAAAAGATCTGTTTGCTACATTTCAGCCAGCCATGGGGAACTTACCTTTCATTGTGGTGATAGATCATATAATAAATGTAGATATCAACAGCAGCCCAAAAAAAACAGCACAGAAGCAACCCATACTTATTTCCCGAGGTCTGTCACTGAGATGGTGAAGATGTAATGCCAGACAAAGCCCGACATGTCACCTTTTTAAAAGTCTTCTTTATGAAAGCTGTTGATCCCACCTGAATTACAGATCAACAGTTATGTGAAAGGGATTTCCTTATAGGCATGTGCATGTTTTGTTTGCTTTGAACTAGAAAATGCATGACCCACCTGGTTCTGAGATGAAAGCTGTGGTAAGACTAAGAAGAATAGGAACTATTAATTTTTGCCTATGGCCGGCTTTTAACTGTTGTATAAGAACTTTTCTTAAATCCTTGCTCCTAGTGATGACGTGAGTGTGCTTCCACAAACTCCTTTAGGAGATAACATAATCTCATCAGCATGGATAATCCTCCCTCTGGGCAGCAACACCGCAATGACAATGAAAAATGAATAACAAACAAAAAAAGTCAGAAACATAAAAAATAAACATTACATTTATTTAAATAAAAATATACACATGGTGTACAATGGTCATGGCTTACAGACAGCAATGAAACAAAAATGATAAATCCTGAAATATAAAAAGCATTGAATTCCTATAGTTGTGCTTTGTTTCTCTGGACAAACACATGCTGGGGACTGAAGTCCTGTTAACGTTACTTATGCACAGCCCTGTGTGCTCCAGAATGTAAGACAGGAACATCACACAAAAGGAGAACAAGTACCAAAGTAATTTGGGATTTTAGAAGTTTTAAAGTTAGACCATTAATAAACAGGAGCACTGAAAACTTTTAAAGCATTTTGCATGCATGGGAAGAGTAACCAAAAACCACTGCCAACAGTTAAGAGATCTAAGTAAGAGCAGTGTGGTTCAAATCTCACCACTCTGAACCCATCCAGGGCACTCTTTTATCATAGTCAGACTCCTACTGTAACTCTTTTTCCCAGTCAGCACACAAATCCTGTGTCTCATGTTTCAGCTCTTTGGAATAGGGAGACACTGGTTCGTTCACAAGTGTCTTATAGTTTATTTACTTTGAAATATTTGCTCATATGTGAGCAAATTTTTAACCTTGGATCATGGGTATCATGCTGATAGTCATGGTTGTTATATTACTTATTCAGCAGATGCTATCAAAGAAAGAGGAAATACATGTTTGAGTCCTGCAGAGTGCAAGCTGAATTCTTGGCAACACAACAGTCAAGGTGTTGCATGACTAAGGGAAAAAAGCAATGTTTTAAGGACTGAAGTCTGTGAAGTTTTTTTTCTCTCTAAAAAAGCATTTCTATAATCTTTTTTGTAAACATGCAATATACAAGATAAGTTTGTGTTTTCAAGAGCAGCAAATTACTTTAAAGCATTTCCATTGTAAACATCTGCTTTTAAGCTGCAAGGAAGTGAAAAGCAAGATGCAAATTCATGTCTCATGGCATTGCCTATACAGTACACTTCTTTATAATAAAAAAGAGCATAAATATAGATATCAACGGTTTCAAGTTTACAACATAAACAACTGACACAATATATGTTTAAGACTGTTAACTGATTACATAAATTAATTCATACAAGTAATTTTGCTGCATAGTTTTCAATGCAATTGCTTTCTTTATGGTTGACATTCAGCGCTATTTTTGCTTTTTTTCAAAATGGACCATAGGATTTCTTGGAACTTGTGCTTAATCTAGAAATAGAAATAAGTTTTTCCTGAAACTTTTAATAGGCATATTATAAAGTAGGCTTCAAAATTAAGTGTTGCACTTCTTTATACCTAAATTACTAGTGAAGATTTAGAATACCATTACAATCTATTCCACTGCAATTAAGTGAATTTTCATCAGGAGAGACTGATGTAGACACAAAATTGTTTGTTACTTTCCTCATTTCATTTACATAATGGCAAAATTCAGACAGTACAAAAATTAACATTGCAAGCCTTTATTAAGGCTATTTCTCAATTAATATTTTGTTTCAGTTGTCTTCCTAAATTATTGTTTCTTTATAACACAGACATTGCTAGGATTGCATCAAAATACACAGCTTCACATAGACAAAAATCAGATAACATAATTAAAATTTTTTGATTCCTAATTACTCCATAAAAGCCAAAGTATAAACATTAACCATAATGTATTTTAAATTCCTCAAAAGTCTTCAGAAAAAAAGACCTGCCTGCTTAATGTCAGTTATAGTCATGTTATGTATTATAACAACATTACAAAAATTTCTGCGAAAAAATTACTTTAACATTCCTTCCTTTTTGTTTTAGGCATTTTAGACTAGCTCTCTATTTAGACACCACTCTGTGGTACAAAACCCCTATGTAAGTGTGTGATGCATTGTACAAATATTGAAAGCTACAAGCCCTTATTTCAGGATTCCTCAAGACAGATCCTGATTTGATTTCTACAAATAATATCTTCTGTAAGACAAGATTTGGCTTTAGATGCCAGATGTATTTTTGAATTTTCATCTTTTAGCCCTTGAGAACTGCCCTCCCCTAAAAGCAGAGTACTTTATACATTACAAAAATTTTAAAAGAGCAGTTATGGAACAGTTTTTGTGAAGCCACCACCAAAATCACTATGCTTACCTTATCCCTCTGCAAAACAAACAATGTAGTTTGCTTATAAAAATTGAATTGTTTAGTTTTGCTCCTCTGATATCAAGTGAGCTACAAGATAATGTGCAAGACCCCAGGGATGATTTAACTCCTCTGTTAAATATTCAAACAACCCACAGGGCTGGAAGCAGCTGCTACAATGAGTAAATGTACTCCAAGTAACACAAGCATCAATCTGCAGCAAATCTCTCTTCATAAAAGGCAAACCAGAAAACCCACAGATTTTGAATGATTTGGGCCTGTTTTGGTACTGAAGAAACGAGGCTTTTCCAGGAGACTTGGAGCACTTTAGCAGGTTTTACAAAGCTCTCCTGACCTACAACAAGATGTTTCAGTTCAAAAATTATTGAGAAAAATTTCAGTATTATTTAGCACAAGACCAGCCGACTCTTCTCTAATGGCCCAAGCACAATGAACTTTCACTGCAGCCCACTGATGTGTTTGGGGTTTTGTCTTAATGATCTTTAGCAAATAAGAGATTATGTAATTTCACAAGAACATACTGTGAATGGCTATTAAAACAAAAAGGACAGTAATCCAGTGCCATTTTTTTCTTTTTCCTCATCAAATCCATGGCTTCAATGTGAAAAACAACTTCAACAAAACAATAACACAGTAGTGACAATGGCAATTTAGAGCCCAGGTAGCATTAAAATACTGAAGCAACATCTTGAATGACTATTTTCGTGACAAGTAAACCTAGATAATTTCATATTTTTAACTTGACAGAATTCCAATGGGACCCAGATAAAGAAGTCCAGGTACCTATACCACCCAGCAGGGAACACCACTCCCAGTGAGATTTTTACAGATGGTTTCAGAATTACTGTATGATAGTTGGCATTCTCTACTGCATACCTGGGAGTCATTTCAGAGATCCATGAGGAATAAACACATCACTATCTCTAAACTGCACATGCAGGGGTTTTTATATATAATAATAAACATGTATATAGTGAGGGCTAGTGCAGCAGACTGACAAAGAAAACATTACTTTTCTATGAAGGATTACGCTCCATAAATCCACAAAAAAGCTTCATACAGATCAGCTACATTATATTCATAGAGCCAAACACTAATTTATGCACATAGCCAGCCACCCAATGAGTACTGGCACATGACAAGAAAAAAATCAAGGCATTATGTTCTCATCAGTCTGAGCTTAACTGTGATGCATTGCCAACTCTTCTGACATCTATGGACGTAATACGTTCCAAGAACAAGGAAGCAATTAATGAGAGCACATTATATACGGGAAATAAAAAACTAATGCACCAAAACACTACTTACTTTACCTACTTTTCTTTGAAAAAAGGTTCCAATTAGTTAATATATTGTATAGGTGAATTTCTGACCTTGCTGAAGTCAATGAATATTAGAACAAGGATCTCTTTCTGATGTTTTCCTATGAACTCCAAAGCCTGATCTTGGAGAAAATATACAAGATGGATTTAATTTTAGCCAAATGATAGATGACTTCCATGGCATCACCCAAATAGAATTTGCAGAATCAGGTTCTTAAATTCCATTATAGATTTATACCCAGTAATGGGCATTAATGGATTAAAAAGAACAAATTATAACTCATTGTGCATAGAGATTTCTTTGACTTCCATAGGAGTAAGCAAACATTTACTTCTTTATCCATGGCAATTACAATTTCCTACAGATGCTCAATTTCCCAGGGTAGTTTCATTAGGATAAATTTCTCATACTTCTGCTCCAGATTTAAAAAGAATGTATTACATAAAGGTCAGTAACCAGTGAATACTTGGGAGCTTTAAATTGTATTTCTCTCTGGGAGGCAGAAGAAGGTAATAAATAGATACAATTAGAAAACACAAACGTTCTTTGCAAGACAAATTTCATGACTAACACAAGCTGGCAGAACATTAACATTCATTTTTAAAGCTGATAGCTCTTTATCCTAGAGTGTCTACCTGCAGCATTACAAATTTGAAATAAATCAGCTGCAGTGGCTAACTAAACCTAGTACAGCAGTTTACTCATAACATTTATTTTAGGCTTTGTAATAACATACATGTTTTTATAGTCTAAAGATACATTAAATCCTGTATGTACAACTTAATTTCCCTACCACTAAAGAAAATTTACTTTTAATGGCTTACACTCAATAGGAGGTCAAATTGAGGTCACTTTACTTGTGGAATTAATCTCCATGATTTCAGTGTGATTTATGTGAAAGTGAAATAAGTGGTATTTGGCTGGGGTACAGAAAACCAAGAGTGATACATCCAAATGAACTGCAGAGAATCAGAATGGAATTACTGAAATTACGGTCTGCAATTACTGAAAACATATTATGAAGTTACCATGCTTATGTAAAGAAGCTAATTGTAATTACCAAAATTATATTTAGCCCAGATATTAACATTAGCATCTTTCATAAACATTTCTGTGAAGGGTTTAATCATTAGTGATCAAGAGCTCAGTCTCTGCTGGTTCCAGAAAACACCTTTTCCAGCAATAAGACTCCTTAAATCAAATCTTACGATTTGGTTTGGAGTCAGAATGCCACCTTCCAGATTACTAATCTCTGTTCCTACAGCAAATGCCATTTCCCTTTTTAATCTTCAATCAAATGACCCCAAAGACTAATTCCAGCTGCCTTTTGAGTCATACTAAGCTTCACCTTCACGAAGATAAGTTGAATATATTTGATTTTCAGAATATCCAGTCCATTGATTTTTCATGGTATTTATTTCATAATGACTAATCAGATTCATTTTAATGTAAAATGATAAAACCTGATAAAAGTAACACCTCCACTGGTTATACATTCCCAATTCATACGTCATAAACAGCGGTGGTTATATTCACTAATTAGCATGATGTATGCTCCTGATCACACTTTTGTTAAACTTAGGTGTCAGCTTTTCCATATGTCCCTTCTGGAGGTCTGTAGTACTTTGGGAAAGCCATCAGCTGTATCATGTTGAATGCATACTTTCTGCATTTGACATTCTTCAGAACATTCTCTATGCGGCATCCTTCTCTAGTGAAAGGGGGGAAAAAGTACAACTTCATGAAACACAGAATAAATAAATATGCTTTATTTGTTCATTGCAGAGTTTCAGCAACAGTTGAAGTAAAAATAACAAAGATTCAACTCTACATTTTTGTTTTCCATGAGTGATGATACATCTTACAAAATTAAATCCAAGGCCAGGCCCAGTACAGTTATTGCCCTCAGAAATAGGTGATAAGATTTTCCATCCCCCCTAATATATCTGCCCTTGAGGTTTAAAGTTCAGTAAAAAAAATTAAATACTTTAATGATACATTTTGTTCTAATTCCAGAAATATATTTGCCTTTTAAACCTTTTCATACTTTTTTTTTCAATTTGTTTGCTATATATGTGCGAATATACATTGCCCTAAAATGCGCATTCTAGGAATAAGGCATTTTATTAAGTCTGGCCCTAGAGATTTGTGAAGGAAAGTTTCATCTCTGCTTCATTTCCTGTATGTTCAGCTTTGCAATGAAAAAAAGAGAGAATGGCTTTTCAAACAGCCCAATCCACCTCTCTGCTTTATAAAGGAAGGATGTTTGTTCACATACAGTACAAAAGTCACAAGTGCCAAAGTGGTGCATCAAGACATAAACAGGACTTTGTTAAAAAGAATATAAAAGTGTCTTGAAAGCAAAAGCAACTAAAGCAACAATTACAAACAGGTTAATTTCATTACAAAACAGAACTTACTCTATTCCATTCAGTTACTCTACAGAAAAGGGTCAGTTGTAGCAAAGTAATAATCATTTATTAAACAAAAACAATCCCATCAGCTAGTAACAATGAAAAAAACACAACGAAATATAAGTCTCACAAACCACTGCCCTGCCATATTTGTCTAGGGGTTAGTTTGTGTTGTGCAAATTAGTTTTTAATTTGTTTTTTTTGTCAGACTAATTACTCTGGAAAGAGGGGTTCAAGCATTCAGGATTCCACAACTTCTTTACAGTGACAGCATTGTAAGTGGGCTTTCTTTGCGCTAATTACAGTGGGAAAGCTTTACCATGAACAGAAAGAGCAAATCAATTCACTCAATGCATAGTATACTTCTCGGAGCTCAGAAAAAAAGAATGAAAACACAGTACATTTCAGACATTGGTATCTTAAAGATGAATCCTTGGGGTCTGAGACTGTAGAAATATTACAACATAATTCCTTTTTTCTAGAGTTAGTTTGTTGCTGTTTGTAGAAAAGAAAGGAACACAAGTGAAGTTTATTGATATTTGGCTAATAGCAAAGCAAGACTTAAAATAAGCCACACAACCAGCAAGTGTGAGCTGACAAGCAGCAAGGCGACAGGATAGAAGTGTCGAGAAGTTGGCTTGTTATCAGTTAGACAGCCTGTTTCAGGATCATCCGATTCATTCAGTGCTCCCTGGGTTTGTCTGCTGTTAAACAGGGGAAGTTAGGAACAGATAGAACAGCATTTAAGCAGCAAAGAAAGCCAACACGCAGGCATTTTGACAAAGTGAAAGTACATAGCCATTTTGATGAAATAGATTTATCTAAGTACTTCCAATATAACTCTTGTGTTCTACAACTGACACGAGAAGCATGTTGGCTAGGTGGCTATTAAGACATTAATCCTGCTAGCTGCCTTGGACTAGTTTTCACAAATGAACATTAAATAACTTCCACAATGAACTACACTAACACTAAAATGAACACACACACTGAACAGAAATGAAATAAGGAAGTTTAAAAAAAGTTAAGGAAGCAAAGAAAAAAATATCATGAGTATGTCACAATGTAACACTGAAGAAAAATGTGTCTCCATGGTGTTCACAGGCTTTTCAATCCTGCTTCAGAGTATCTCTAAATTCATTGGCAGAAATAAAAAGGCCACACACTAACAGCTATTCTAAAATACTAATAAATGATGGTAAATTGACTTAAAAAGTTCATCAGTGCTGGTGACTCAGATTCAAGGTCAATAGTAGTTCTATTTTATTTAAAGGTTTGCACTTACATTCCTGTAAGTAAATCATCTTTTATCTTCTTCAGCAAACTCAAGGAGGAACTACTCTGAAAGAAAGTTCACTCTATATTGTGTGGTCACTGTCCTACCAGAGCAACAGGGATACTTCCACTGGCAGGCTTTCCTGTTGTACTTTCGGCAGATACTCTATAAGTAGAATTACTAACATTTGAACCACGCTTCTTTAATCTCTCTGAAGTTTACTTGTATACACTCAGAATTCCTGTTTATAGCCATCCTTTGGGCAGTAAGGACTGGTAAGACTTTTATTTTTCTATTTACTATGAATATCCTGTGATGAAAAGATAACTTGCTTTTTTTTTCTGTGGACTTGAGAAAATCCAAATATATTGGATATATATCAGATGACAACACAGTGCCTTTTCAGAAGCACATGTCACAAGTATGCTCTTTTTTTCAAGAAAGAAAATGATGGCAGACATAAAGAGCCTGTGGGACAGTAAAGGTAATGTCACATAGCCCCAAATAAGATGAAAAAGATACTCTGAAAGCAGCAGCAGCCACATCACCTTACAGAAAGCCTGCCTTTCTGACTTGTGTGTGAAACAGCAATGATACATTTCTTAAGCTTGGATAGCAAGAGAAGTGCAAGAACTACATTTACAGGTACAATCCTAGGCAAGGGGCTGATCAAAACCATTCCTTGCCCAATTTCTCTTTTAAACAAGCCTTCCATAATAAGTTCTGAACCTTATTCTCTGCTTTGAACATTCAGTCTGCATGCTACACTAATAAAGAGTTAAACACATACTATTTTAAATAGCAAAATAAAAGATAAAAAAATAAAATCTCTACTATTTTCACCTAGGTCATAGTAATTGCTGGTGGCAGTGTATCTGCTGCTTTTGGTCTATAGATTTCAAGTGTCCATGGATAGAACTTGGGCAGAATTCAAACTGTACTGTAGACATTCAGAAACTATCAAGGAATGAAACTAATTGCGTATGCATTTTACATTCATTTGGCCTTGTCAATACTGAAGAAAGTAATTCTATGTTTCTCTATCAGACCGCCCCAGTTCACACCTTGGTTCCTAAGGTCCACCCACAGAACTTCCATCCTCTTCTGCTCACAGTGACAACATCACCATTTGTCATTGGCTGTGAGGACTAACTATATTGCTCTCAGTTAATGTTGTCCTTCACCATGCATTTCTATATACTTTTAAGAACCTCCTGTTTGCTGGTTCTTCCTCTTTTTTTAAAATCTCTACAGCATCCCACAGGTTTGCCCCTTTGACCCTCTTGTGCTGTCCTCTTACCCCCTTCCTACCCTTCAAGGTGAGCCTGCAGGTTTCAGCTTACTCCCATTATGCTGACAATTCAGAGCACTAGCTCAACCACCCCATCTCTTCCTTCCCAGTCACAGAGTCCAGGTCCAGATTTTTGTTTGCCCTGTGTCTCTTCCATCAGAGATATCACATGTGCTCCTATGGCTGAGTGGATGCAGAGACCAGACTTTTTTCCTCTGGAGAAATCCATCTGGGCAGCAGTAAAGTTGAGCACTCAGTAAGTTTGCACAGCCACTACATTAATCAGATTGACTGGTACATCAATCTGGAGAGCCCTGGCTTTGCACACCAATGGTTTATTCCAAGCAGGCTGAGTCACACACTTCCAGGTTGTCCCTACAGGGATGAACCCTCTTACTTCTGAGATGTGCCTTGCCCTGTTGGACTCCTCATCTCAAAAGTGTGACTGGCTTTTATCTACATTGCTACAAGTCCCATTAGCATCAGTGAGATTTGTGCAGGTGTAATGATGAAAATACAGATAAAAGCCATTTGTTCTATTTTTTTTTTAATAGAAAAGCTATGTTCTTTGATATACTGAAAAGAATGATCAATGTCTTTTAACATAAAAACTTCTATCTTCCCCCCAGGAAAACAACCGTGAACAGCTGAGGCACAGGGACTTCTGTTCCACAAATTAATCACATCGCTCTATGCATGACTCAGTAAGACATCCTCAAAATAGAGCAAGAGGATCCAGCTCCATTATTAGCTAGCTAAGAACAGGCTGAGCAGAATAGCTAAATATGCTTTCAATTCAAGAGGAATATTTGATCAGGGTCAGATGCCTTGCTAGGCTCTGCCAATATTTTTCAATGCACTGGAGTGACAGTGTCTTCCAACACACCTTAAAGTGTTCTCTGCAGTGGCTATTAAACAAAGCAAGGACCTACACCCAGCTGTCAGCATCATAACATTGGTTCCCCTGGCTCATCCAGCCTTGGAGAAGTCTTACTGCAAACAGCAGGAATCCCACTAATGCCCTGTCAACTGGATTTATTCGGCTTCTGACTGACAGCATAACCAGAACAGCGTGCTACATGCTAAGGTTGCACACCTTGATACAGCCATAGTTTCAGTTGTTATCTCCATCACAAACTGTACTTTAACACCAAAAGGCAGGAAGAAAACTCTCAAAATAACCAGCAAGTTTCTATTTCACAAATAATTTTAACAGGAGTAGTGAAAGCTTTTAAGTTTGTAACATCTGGAGTCATGAACACCCCACTAACCTATTATATAATTTTTATTCATTTACTCTCAAATTGTTCATTTGAGACTTACAGCACAGCACAAATACATTGTATCAGCCAAGGGTGCTGTAAGTTAATGACAATATAACCATTTCAGCCTGCCTTCTATCTCATTTGATGTTTTATCATCTTAAACTCCTATTGGGATAATGCTGCATGCTTATCAAATGAGACAAAGGCAAAACAGCAGGTATTTTCTGTTGTTTCCAAATTCAGATGATAAATTATTTGAACCTCATTGCAGTGAAGTGGAGATGATGAAAATGGTGTGAGGAAAAAGCCTCTCAAGTCCTTATAGAGTCAAGCACACACATGAGGGCACATTCTGGCTTGTGATTATCAGACACACTGATGTGCCTTGTGCAAGGTTTTAGCAGGAGATGATCTTGACACTTTGGGATATATGCTTCTCTTTTCACAACTTTTCCAGTTTCAGTTATTAGTGACCCTGGAAGTCTGAACTGTTCTACAGGAGTTCTTAAGGTAGAAAATTAGGCAGCTTCCTATCAACAGGGGTCCCATGTGCTAGTGATGACTACAGTTTGAATTAATGTCCTACTGCACTTGTACTTTATGGGAATTTTCCCTTTTTTGCAGACAGATTCAAGCAAGTAGTTTCTGGTCCTGCTATGTTTTTCTTGTCAAACTCAGTGCTGACACAGAAAAATAGCAAAAGTAAGATGCTTCTTAGAATCCCATCTGACAATAGTAGAGATGTTTCTTCAAATAGAAAGGATTGCCAAGTTTTCAGTCTTACACAATTTTGATAGCTTACCTATTCTTTTTCTTTCAAGACAGTCAAATTCAGAAGCAGCTTTCAAGAAGCAGCTTCTCTAAAGAAGTTTTTGAAATGAAAGCGTCCTAATTTCTATATTATACATGTTACTGGGATTGACTGAAATACTTCAGAGAATAATCAACTGTATCAATGTACAGCACTACAGTTCAAGAAGACAGACTTAGCTTTTTCAAAGAGAGAAGGTGGGATGCTTGTGAACATCTCCTACCCATTATGAAGCTGCTGCACTATAACATCTAGAAGAATAAAACATGATTCAGAAGGAAATTAACAGGTCTCAGCCTAGTCCTGAAGGATTTCAGTATCAGAGCAGAACTCAGATAAAACATATAAAGAAATACTGGGAAATAAAATTTTATGTTGAAAAATAAAGTCGATACAATAAACCTCCAACAATTTTTAAAAACAAAAAAATGGTTCTGCATTATTTCAAAATGGAAGATACATGAAGGGAACCAGCAGAGACATCTTCCGTATCAATGATCTGTACAGTTATTCTTTTTCTGATGCACATTGATGTCAATAACTTACAATTTTTTCCCTCAAATCTACATGGACTAAATAAAGTAAAAGATGCTAGAAATCAATTTTTGCTGCTTACGTCATCCTATAATCTCAGCTCAAAACAACCAGCACTGCTGAAACTGATGTGCAGTCTCAGATCTAAGAATACTGAAGAATTCAGTCAGTGATTTAGAGACAGCAGCTAGTTAAACATACACCAAAATCCAGACTGTTTATCAAATCTGTTTATCCATTTATCACACAAAACCCATTCTTCCTGTTTTACTTTATGGGCTAAAAGATTTTCCCTACTCTTGTTGCTTGTGCTGGCATCCTTTATTTCCCTAATCCTTTCTTCTCTCCTTGCTTGGTTATAACATGTGACTTTTCTAATGCATTATTTAGGAAATAAAAAGGAAAGCCTATCATAATATAACATGAGGCGTGACCACCAAGCAGCAGATTCGTGGTGCAGTCATGATGATAAGACATCTAGATCTTGAAAAACAGCTATTATGAAGTAACTGGGGATTTTGAGCTCAAAACCATTATGGGGTTTCAATCTGTCCAGAGCTAAAAATTCAATTTTGAGGAGGTGGTCAGGGACAGCAAGCTACTGAAGGCTAAGCTGTGGACAGATTTTAAGCACTATTATGGACAGGCCATAACAGTTCAGTACAGGGCAACAGACTAATAAAGAAATCTCTTGCAGCAGTATTTAATAACAGGCAAGGACACACTTGGTTTTACAGCCACACAACCATATCCAGGAAAACCCTGCTGTCTTATGTGAGCACATGGACAGACAGGGATCTTTTGGAAGGAATTCTGAAGTCAAAATTCAATTTACACAGTTGTTCTTTTGCTCTGCTGTGTATGTGTTCTCCTTGAAGTCAAAATTATTATAAATGTGCAAATTTCCAACCTATTTTATCAGCTTAGCTGTGTTTGGATTTCCCAGGGCAAGTGAAAGAGGTGTACACCCTGCACTGCAGGCAACAAAACAGCACAACTTACTCCAGCTTTGGGCTATGGAAACATCTCCCAAATTGTTGGCTCACCACAAAGCAACACCCCTACTATTTATCTATGTTACTTTTAACATACCATTAACTCTGAAGAATAGATTAAAAAAGGGCAGTCTCAAGCTTTATATCTAACATGCATAAAACATATGCTAGTAGGTAATATACATCTCTACCAGTGCTAATCCTAGCACTTCAGAAATCTCTGCTGATTGCAGAAGAATTAATATTTTCTTTTGTGACTGATACAGAATGCCTGCAAGAATGATTTTTCCTCAACATTAAGAGTATCTGTGTGGTAAAAATAACATTAACAAAATTATTATACTGAAAATATAAGAAATATAAAGAAAAAATTCCAATTTTTGTTACTGGTGCTTTTAAGACACCTACATTAGCAGGTTAAATCCACATCCAGCAGCTGAACAGCAAAACCAAGTTGACTTTCTGTGCCTGTGTCTTTTAATATGCCAAAATGGACAACCAGGTACTGCCACATGGGAACAGTACCTTCCTCATACCAACTCCCAAACTGCCCTGGAATCACTTGAGAGCATACTAAATCTGCCAAAACTGCATCACGAAACATTTTATAATTTCACTGTATAAAATGACTGAACTCATGTTCTAGAATCTATCCCCAGCGGTTTTCAATTTACAACTGTGGGCTTCAAGTCCTGCAAAGTCATTGTGGTGACTGTGTGAGAGATTAGCTTCAGAACTGAAAAGTGATGGGTTTGCAGAAGAGATTCTTTTTTACCTGTCAAGACAGCTGAGCAGTTTTTGAAACATGATTTTCACTTCTATTATACTCCAAGGAAAGGATTTGCTGTTTCATTCTGCTATTTACCAATAGTGTTCTGCAGTATTACACATCAATTCTACAAAGGTTTCTCTTTCTATCAAAAAATATGGTTCTAATAATCTTGCTAGACACTCTTCTATAAAGTATTAGGATTACATATATATGGGAATTTCTCAGAACAAAATTACAAAATCTTTCCTAACAAATTTCTCTTACAAGGTTTGAAATTCAGTCCAGTGTACAACCAAAACTAAAGAAAATGTGGTTTATATCTTTGCACAGGAAAACAACCAAGCAAAACCCCACAGGTTTTACCTTCAGTTAAGCTCTGAATACCTACATTTCCCTTCCATAAGGTTATGGCACTGGCATAATTGGTTAGTGAGTCACACTGGTTTCCAGTCTGTTTCTGTCACAGCAGGAAAGTTTTATTGAAGATGTATTTATACATTTAGCTCACATAGCACAGTGAAACATAAATCCGTGATAAATTCTTTCATATGTCTAATCAGGTTTAAATACTTTCTGTTGATCATGAAAATAAATCCTTGTGAGTCACCCCTTTTCTTTTGGCAAAGACTTTTTAGTCTTTTTCCCCATGGTGAGCACAAGTAGCAAAGCTGATTTAAGAGGCAGAAGGGGCTTCCTACACTGGTTAACAGACATGCATGACAGATAATGCTTAAAATCTGTCATTCATTTCTAGGTGTTCAAATCTATGGGTAGGATGATAAAATTAAGGTCAGAGAACTGCTGATGTAAACAGAAGATCACTTAATCTATGTTGCATCTCTAATTTGGGTATTTTAAGGAAGGAGGGCACTGAACAGCAGAAATTCTAGATTTGAATATTGTAACTTGCTGGTTTTTTTTGCCTGCAACTTCATTTTGAGATAATATGAAAGGAGGAGTTCGACAGCTTCTCATTAATGACACCAACTCACATAGTCTCTTCATGGGATTAACAAAGTGTGAGTCAAACCACAGGCAACTGCTATTCCCTTTCAGCTAAATAATGCCAGTTCATTAAAAACTTTCACCTAACACACTGATACATTTTTAAAAAACCACAAAACCAGACAGATCTAATCTGTTCTGATCCCAGCTGTTCTTTGAGCAGTGCACACAGTATGTGGGTATATTTATATAAGGGGAATTTGTGCACATATAGATTCCCCAATCACACACACACAAAAATGCACCTAAACCTGATTTTAGCTGCTACCAGGAACATCATAAAATGTAGCACTGCTTTGGTTAGGTAGGGAGCTAACCAAAACAGCCTATCCAAAACTGCATGGCTGGGATGCAGACTGTAGCAACCTGGAAATTGTATTCCAACAGTACTACCAGTAAACCACCTTCTCTTTTCTTTAGTAGGTAGATTTTTAGAGAACTTTGTAAAATGCAAGGAAAATGCTATTTGAATCTGAAACACACTACTTTTTCCATGTACTTCCTTCAGGGCAAATGGCAAGGCTGGATACTATTGACATTTAAATGCCTTGAATGCATTTGTTGTCTTTTCTGTTAATAGATACAATGAAGAGTTTAGAGGAATAAACCTTTCTATGAGAAATTAGGAGTGAATGTAATTCTTTCATCTTAATTGTTTTGCTTTATTATCTTTTTAGATGATGGCCAAAGTTTTGGAGACTGTTCTTCAGAAGGAAGCAATTTTCCTTCCCAAGCATCAAGTAGGAGAACTGAAAGTGAAATATTTTAAACAATAAATTGAATACAAGCTTTTTCTCTTTGGTTGTTAACTTGCATTTGTAAGGAAAATTTTATTTGAATGCTACTGCAGATTTGTTAAGAAGTTCATTGTATCTCATAAAGACAATATTAGCACAGACTCACTTTTTAAGCAAAAACAGCACTGCACTGACAGGGAGAATAAAGAGATGAAAAACCATACTGTTTTGCCCCCAGTATCAAGAAAAAAGGGACTTTTGGAAGATTGGAGATCACTAAAGACTAAAAATTCAATAAAACATATATTTACCTTCTGCATTCCTAAATCTTTGCTGGCAGAAAGGAGTAAATAATTTATAACACAGGTGCAAATATCTTCCTCTCTATAATAATGCTACATTTTTCTTACTGTTACGAAGAGCTGAAGGATGTGGTTTTGCTCAGTGCAGTCACAGTAATTGTCAGTTTGCCAAAGATCAAAGATGCAGCTCTCAGGATAAGCTCTGTGAACTACACTCAGGACTCCCTGAGCAGAAGAGGAGTTCACTACACTGTCAGCATCACTTAACCATGAGCTAAGTCTCTGACAGATGAAAAAAAATGGCAATTTATTTCCTGACCTGGAGTGAACTATCAGATACATATTAATTTTTTATAAAGTCAGTCTTTCCTGTGATGGAGACTGTGTTCTCTCAAACACACAATCAGTAGTGAGGAAACATTCTCACCAGAGTTTTCACTACAATGCCTTGGGACCTTCTACAGTATCTGCCAATTCCTGAAACTTAGGAGTCTCTAGATTTGAGATATTTTAAGTATGAATGTTCTCAAGCACATGTTCAGCAAGCTACATATACAACTGCCAAGCAGAACAGCAATGGGGCTTTCCACTTTTGGTGGTAATTGCAATCACAAGTGGAATGGATGTTATTTTTAAATGCTTACAATTGGGAAAAGAGGGTGTTTTACTATGGAAAATCCAAAACATACTAAAAATTGGAAACAGCTAAGATATTGTGGGAAACATTCATCCATTATTATTTTCTTCTGAAGAAGCAGCAGGCCAGTAGCAATGTTGGAGTATTTCCTTCCTTCCCCAGGATGGGACACAAAAGGTAGCAAGTGGATGTGAATCTCTCACTGGGATGGTGGAGAGTTATCTTTGTCTACAGTGTATTTTTCTACTCTATTAGGTGCACTGCTTATTTTGCACATGGGAAGGAAAACAGTTTAAGAAACATTTCAGTGTTTCAGCATCTCCCACTTTAGATAAACACTGCTCCCATTTTCCAGAAAAACCCTGTCTTTTGAAGTAACTTCAAAATGATAGACAACACTTACCGAGGTTGTGCTGGGGGCAATGGCAGGACCTCTGATTTTACACACTCTGTATAAGAATACCGTTCTCAACACAAGTCTGAGACACATTAAATCCTAATATTGCTCATGTTTCTGGCCATGTTTTCTTTAATCACTAGAAAAACCAGAAACACTTACTCATATGCTTCAGGTGTTTGGATTGAATAAATATGAGCCAGAGGCCATGTTTTCATACAGAAAAGTCTACAGTGCAGCCAAAAAGCACATAGGTTGTTAATGAGAAACATTTCATCCTCTCCAAACGCCCATATTGTCAGGCCTTAAGGAATTCTGCTTCCTTTTAAATTTCTAATAAATGCTAATGCCCTTTAATTATATTGCAACTCATCCCACACTAACCTCATTGGGAATGATGTTGCCTTTCCAGGTGAGTGAGGGATGTCAGCACTCACAGTCCTCTCTAACACTTGCTCACGGCCAGTGGACTATGAAAAAGTACAGCCACTGTTCAAAAAATCTGAGCAGGCTGATGCTGTCTTGTTTTTTTGGATAATCCTGAGCTTCTATGGCTGTTGGACAGAACTTACAGGCTTTTGGTAACTAAAAAAATTCACTTTTTAAAAAAGATCACTATTCTTATAGCTTTATTCTCAATTACCCTTTATTAAAAACTTATGAGTTGACATCATCTTGTCAGAGCCTGGTATATACATGGAAAGGAGTCTGCTTGTCTCTTTTTATTAATATTCAATTTTGTGTTTGTTAAATATGCTATTAACGCACTGCTACTGATAGCTTAAACAAAATCTATAAAACACAAAAGCTGCAGTTAAACAGCAAAAGCAATTTTTAAAAATTACCTTCACTGAGCTACAGGCATCTCTTGTTACCTCATCAATGTAGACAGGGGACAGGGTTGGCTTGTGCACTGTTTATGCACCACGTGGTTCATAATATCCTTCCTACTCTCTTAGAGCTGGTTAAAGCAAGCACTCTGGATTCCCTGAACTACTGTCCTTTGGTCTTGCTCCTTGCATGAATTGTTAATGATGGCAGATATGAGATTCAAAGTAAGCTAAAGACATGTGAGTGCAGGCCAGCAGCTGCACTTGTCAGACAAGAATGCTCGTCAATGCAGACAGATTGCTTTGGTGCATGAAATAATAAATGACATTTTCCCAGGTATGGTGCACAGTAATGAATCACATGCAGAACATTGTAAAAAATGTAAAATATGATAATATCCCCCAAGATGGAATTGTTCACAGATAATGGAACTTTCAGTGGAAAAATAATGGGTTTACATTTGACCAATAATGTTCTCTTGAGTACAGAATAATTTAACAACTTTAGAAGCAACAGACAACCTGAGGGCAAGGAAAGAGTTCTCTACCAAACACTTGCTTCCATAAAGAAGACATACTTAATTTAGAAAGCTTCCTCTCCTTCCTATTCATTCAAATTATTAGCTGCATATTTTCACTAAGGAACACTGATCATAAGTTATTTTTCAAAAATAAATACATCAAATAACAATGGAGAAAAATTAGAGCAACATTTAATGAAATACTGAAAAAGTATTCTTCAGTATAAAAGTGTAACTTCTATACATGTATGTACTCAAAATGGGTAAATATTTGCAGAATTCATAATGTTGCCAAATTATGTAAGCTAAAGTAACTTTGTCCAGAAGAGTTATCAAATATGAAAATAAACAACAATTTATGATAAGGGCAGTATAACTGCATTGTTTAGTGGCTACTGCTCTCTGTGTAAACAAGGAAAGTAACCAAAGTGGACTTTTGCCCTTATTTCAAAGCATGCAGTAGTTATTTTATCATATGAATTGAGCAAATAAGCAAAGGAAGCAGCCAAAATTTGTAGAAGCTAAAGTTTAAACAGCAACTTAACAGTACACATTTCTTCTTTTTAATAACTTCTGGCTTCCTTGACCTCATGATAATAAATAAATTAGTGTCTAGTGACAAGCATATGTTTAAAAGCACAGCAGGTGCTGATGTCAGCAACATTTTCCTCGTGCTAAGTTTTGTCCTCTTACCTTTATTTTACCTTCAACTGTTTACTATGATAACTACAGAACACACTTCCGAGATCTGATTCAACTCTGTTAAAAGGCAATATTCCCTAACAATGAGTGGCAAGTCTTTAGGTGCCAAATTTAACAGCCCAGGCTTCCCCTACATCTACAGAACATCCTCAGGATGATTCAGGGCTCCTAAATCAGGCTAACCATCCCCCCCGGGAGAGTATTGGGAACTTGGGTCCTTAACTAGGCATTCATGCAATAGGTATCTAAAGTTTTATGATAGAAATAGCTTGATTATAAGTGTTGCACTGAATTCAATGGTCTTTGGAAATAACTTCTCCAATGCCAATTGCCCAATGTTTCTTCCCCCTCGTCTTCACAAAGCTTTATAATCTCCAGCCCATACTTGTACTGTCACTGCATCATCTAAAAAATGAACCTCACGAGCCTCAGATTTTCTCTCCAGCACCATAAACACAGTAACAACATAAACTTTCAAGCTCACTTGATGACAGAGTAGTTTTGAAGCACAGTCTTAATTTTTTTCTATAGTGTGAATAAGAGAAAAACCAAGATATTTACAAGCAAGCAATTGTCTGTTTTGGACTACATTATGATGTGGTACAGAACATTAGGCTTTGCAACAAGATTAAATGTTATATTTCTCTTTTGGCATTCCATACCCAATGGAGTATGGATAGCGAGCTTCAAGTTTTTTTATTTTTGCCATATAAGGTAATTTGAATTTTTCCACCCCGTTGTAGTATATATTCCATTTAATAAACCTTATAATTAAAAAAACCCTAGTCTATTCAAGGATTACAATTCAGAGGGGGTTCATTTAATTCCAATAGTTTTAACATCTGTGGTCTAAGTTGCAGATAGCTTCAAAAGTAGCTATTGAAGTAATACATCGCTTCATTTACAAAGGAAATTGGATGCCTAATGCCTTTTGTAGTGCAATAATAATGAAGCTGTAGTATTTGCATAAAGCAACCCACAATAATACCAGGTGTTGGACCTGTCTGAAAAAAAGGTCTTTAGGCTTTTCCTAACCCAGTGTGGACCGATTATTCCATCTGGTTACACATTAGCCTAGACATCAGAGAAGTCCTCACCACAGAGAGCCACATTTGAGGAGGACTGATGCCTCATCTGTGCCTGGAAAGTCGAATGCATGGGGAGAAGGTGCTTTTTAATTTAACTGTTGGTGTGGACTGTTAGTGGAAAGCAGACTGGCCAGAAAGGACTGATGACAGCATCATATAGACCTGCATTCCCTTCCCTGCTTGGCATACAGATGGTGCAGCTGCTTGGAGCAGGGCACAGGACAAGGCTCACCAGAGATCTCTGACACCAAATTTCTAACCAGTGTTTGCCGGTGTCATTCTTTTGACTTTGCTACAGCTATTCCAGTTTTATTTCAGGTAAAATAAAAAATATTATTACTTGGCTGTTTGTCCAGGAGTGTAATAGGCATATTTCCAGCATTTTGGAAAAGACATACATGTCCAAATTCAAAGCACTTGAGAGAGATAGGGGCTGTTATCAGCACACTACTCATTGGACTGCACAGCTGGGACTATGAAACATGTTTGAGTTTTCCTTTCCAAATGGTTTTGATTGGTCTGATCATTCTCTGTTTCAGAGCATCAGTCTCTTTATCTTAGCAACTCATTATTTGCTAGAATTATCTCATTCTGATAATCATGATCATCATCTTTTCTTCTTTTGGGAATGTATTTATGTAGGTCTAATTAAAATCTAGGAAGTGAACTCCAAATGGTGTTACTGTATTAACTGTAACAACAAGCAAAGCAGAAAATTTCAGGGTTTAATCTGCTCAAGAGAGAAACACTCTCAGACTAGAACCATGTCTAGAAAATATCTGTCCTATGTCTGAGCATCTGTGTAAGCATGAAGGAGGTAATCTGTACTGAGTTCATTAACACCTCATTCCAACTTTTTTACATTGGAATTAAATTGAGACTGAAATGAGTTTTTTTATCCCTATTGTGCTGCACGAAAGAAGATTCTTTGTGACAGCAGGAAGAATGATTGCCCTTGGGATATAAAACATAAAATTTGAGATACATCTGTCACAAAAATATTTTTAAAAAGTCAGCTAAGCCTACAAATACTTTTCTAGACTACAGTGCTCAGCACTCTCTTGCTAGTGAATACCCTTGGTGTGAAAGTGAGAAATGTGTCTGATTTGAAAAATCTTACTGCACTCAAGTTTCCCTGAAAACCAAAAACAAGAGTTTGATCACATGACATGAAATGACTGCATAGTCCAAGAGCTTCTATCCCACCAAAATCTTTGTCTACAAACAAGGATCATCACATGAAGATAATAAACCTACAGGGCAACACAGACATGAAAGTCTCAAGTGTTTTAATTACCTCTTAATTGCCAATCAGAAACCAAAGTGATACAGAAATAAAGTACTCTAAAACCATTATCCTGTCTTGGAAAAATATTTGTGAAGTTTTTAAGCCATTTTAAATAACTCACTTCATTAAGTCATGTAATTAATAAGCAATGTGACAAAATAAAATGTACCAATTCCTACATTTCTATATTTGCATATAATTATGTGTGTGTGCATGCCTATTATGTGCACTATCACACAGATCAACGTACTTGGGAGGCAAAGCTTTAATGTATGCAATGTTGCCTTGTCAAGCATCACCAAAAGGTGATTTCAATCCCCTTTATCCAGAAAAATATTTTATTGACTTTTGATCTACAAGATTGAAATTATGCAAATTACAGTGAAACAGTCACAACAGAATATTCTAATTCTTCTGTAGAGCAAATACAGCATATGACTGTATTCACACTCAGGGCTTCATGGAATTGTGGATGCCTCATTCCTGGAAGTGTTTAAGGGCAGGTTGGATGGGGCTTGGAGCAACCAGGTCTAGTGGAAGGTGTCCCTGCCCATGGCAGGGGGCTGAAATGAGGTGATTGTTAAGGTCCTTTCCAACTCAAGCCATTCTGTGATTCTATGAAGGAATGTACTTTTCTCTCTGAGAAAGAGCAAAAGACTGTAAGTTGCTACAAGAGCATGACAGTATTTACAGAATGCAGCAATGCAACTTAAGAGGGGAAAAGCAATCCTACAGAAGCAAAAGCAAAATCTCTCTCCCTGGCAGCACATCTCGGGCAGCTTTCGCTGCACAAGAGAGAAAATTAACAGCATCATAGGGGTCTGATATGTGCTAACTCACTTTAAAAATAAATTCAAAAAGCATCTTCACATGGCAAATTATCTGCTCTGTGTAACAGGAATGTCAAACTAATTTTAAAGTGACTGTCTACAAATCTGCTGGCAATACCATTGTGGTAGCAAATTTTTGCACAGAAAGGCGATATAGGGAACAACCTTCTCCCTGAGGCGACCATGCAGCAGGAAAGCAAGAGAGAACTTTATTTAGGATGATGTTGAGGGAACACCATCCATCAACACTCAGAAGCTTACACACCAGTTCAGCAGTGTCCAGAAGGCAGAGAACCTTGAACTATGCAGCCAGAGTTGCTGCATTTGCTGCTATGTCAGCATGAACCCAAGTAGCAAAAAGGAGAGTGAAAAGAGAATTGGTAATATGTAGAATAGTGAATGCCAGTAAGGTAATGAACATTATTTACAAGCTTCGCTATTGCACACTTAAGTATAGCAACAGAACTCTTATTTAAAGCAAAACAGCCTATGAGAAGAGGCCATTTTAAAGAAAAGGTAGATTCAGATTTAATTTCAAACAAAGGAAGGACT
>VXBI01005799.1:479375-529528 GCA_013397375.1 Toxostoma redivivum | reverse complement strand
AGATAGCTTTATTCCGCTTTAAAACTGAAAGAAATACAAATGCATTTCTTTCTCTTGCCCTTTCCTTGTCAATTATAAGCTTTTAAAGTAAAAAATATTTGACTTTTAAAAGTGCAAATGGAATAAATATTCTAACCAGTTATAACCAATATTATCAAAACAGACTCTTGTGGATTTTCAGAATAATTTCACAGATCTTTGAGAATGAGATATTGTTGTAGCTTCTTGCCTCTGCCTGATGCTACTTGAACACTTCAAAACCAGTCAATAATGCCTCTACCACAGTGCCTGCTTTGCCATTTTTATTTGCTTTCCTGAGGCTTTCAATGAAACAGCCATTTAACAGAAATAAACTTGGAGAAGAGACTATGCCAATCTTGGTTAAACTACATAAGCTAAAACCAAAAAAACCAAAAACATACGAAAAACATTCCACAACAACCTACTCTGGACCCTGCCATCTTCTACTCACCACACCACCACAAGGCAGTTTGCTGGAAGTTGCAAAACTTTCTGTGCTGATTACTTTATATTCTGTAGATGCCCTGCTGTCAACAGTTATGAATGAGTTATAAAGGGATTTAAATAAAAAAATCACCAACTTTGGAGCATTGAGGAATGAATTTTGCAAAATGAATATAAAACTCAACATTATTTTGACAGGCATTATATATTTTCATCAGGCTTGTCAGTTTACCCAAGACACAAACTATTAACCAGATGATCCTATGACAGGGTTTTATAAAATACATGACTATGTGATCAGATTACACCTTGATCTTTTCAATGTTTTAGTAACCTAAACAAGTTCTTTAAATCTGAAAATGCTGACTGGAGTGGGGCTGCAGAATAAATATATATATATTTTTAAAGCCAGGTGTATCTCACTGATCTACTGTGGATAATAATTAGCTGATGCCTTTTTAGCCTGTCTTTCTCTAGAAGCAAAGGGTACATGCCAGCTCTTGGTGTGAGGGAAGAACAGGAATCTGTTCATTCCCTTTTTGGGCACAGGGACTGAGTTCAGCTAAATTGAAACGAGGGTAAGAAGCCTCAAACATTACAATGTGCTCACAAATGTAATGAAATGTGCAGTCAAGGGAGAGGCTGTAGCATGAAATTGAAGCTGATGATATGTCAGGAAACCCATATGATGAATGAGAGGGGCAGAAAAAAAATTCTTATACACGTACTACACAATAGTTTCACAGAACAGTAAGTGAAGTTCCTGAGTACCACAAGCAGAGGCATCTTCTGCCTCATTAACAGGTAACCTAACAAGGAGGCTGGGGCATATACCAAAGTATTTAATCCCTTGACAAAAGGGAGAGGGAACAGTGATTCCCTTCCCACCCTCTGACCTCCCTGGTCTAAGGGACTTTAAATCTTGGCTGAGCCTTGCCTGGAATCACAAGACTGCAGAGATAGAAACTTGCTCTGGCACCTTTCTGGGGCATTAGGAGCATTTCCAACTGAGGAGAAAAGCCAGGTGTTTTTCCCACTGCTAGAAGACAACACACGTGGCAACATCCTGGCTGGGGAGAGGAAAGTAAGCCCAGAGCAGGGCACAGGATCAGCACTGCAGATGCACAGTCCAAGCAGTGGCCAGTGATTTTGGCATTAGGGGTATGTTTAGAATGACAGCACAACTGCAGCACCACTAATCCCAGGGCTACAGAAACTGCTTTAACTGTTCTAGCATTAGGAGTCAACTGTGGAGTTGGCTGTGCACTTCAAGACGATTACAATGTTTCCTTTGCATTAAATTCTTTATAAACACATGCTACCTACTCATACAATTATAGTAGAGATTTCAGCTATTAGAAATGCAAGTTCCCAATATTGACTCCCTAATTTATCTCTGGATGATCCAGAGAACAGGATAGCAATACAATGCTGCTGGCTCCATTACTGGGTGTAGCTCCAGCTGACTGCTGATAACATCACAAAAGTAGGAAATACATAATAGGTACATAATAATCCAAATAGAAACTCTGGTCACTACACTGCAAACAGCTACCAGGACTTGTACTGCAGGTAAACACTGAGAAAGAACTTGTTGCTGCCAGCTATTCCAGTAAAAGGTCACCAGTGGCTGCTGTAATGATAAAACACACTTATGAAATGTCCCTCACCAAACAGGAGGTTCCACAGAAAGTAACAACTAGAAACTATTACTAAAACTAATTCCCTCAGCTGAGCTGACAAAGACCTCTGTCAAAAGAGTTTCTATCAAAATACCATACACCAAGATGTTACTGAAAGAGAGTAAGAAATAGGGAAATGCTGAATGGAAAAAGAACACAGCAGCAGACTGAAGGGAAAAAGCCCCCATACATCGAAGATAGTTCTTCAAATGACGGTTATAAAATGTGGAGGGACAACGACACACAGTTATGTCTCTCCTTTTATTTCGGTATCCAATATGATTTTAGATTATTTCCCTAAGAATCTGAGATAGAGCATTTCAGAACCAGTGGCTGAAGTTGAATAAGACCGTAACTATTTGAAAGCGCAATTCTATAACAGAATGTGCCAGGTCACATTATCAATAATAACTATAACAAATGGAAAAAGAATATGGAGATTGAATGCCAGATTCTGTCATGTAATGCACATAACAAGCACCAGGCCAGTCCTCAGAGACGGTGGCTGGTGGGCGCTGAGCCTGCACAGCATCCCAAGGCATGGAACTTATGGAAGAAAACTGAACCCGGGTTGCTGGACAAGAAAAAATTATTATCCAAGCAGGAAGCAATCCTACAAAAAGAAACTAAGTTTATGAAGGGATCACAGGAGTCTAAAATGAGAGCAAAGATAAACCTAGAAGTGTCTGTTACCTGCTTCCTACATGAGCCAACCAGAGCTGTAGCCTGACACTCCATCATCTTTCTCCCGAAGAAAATAGAAGAATCTTCGATTACAAAACCACCTTTTTTTTAAAAGAGCAGCTGGTAGTTTTTCCTTTCTGTGCCCCCTCCAACCTTTGCACAGGCTATAGGTTGCCAGGGCCTCAAGAAGTTACGAGCCCTCCATGCCCAAATTATATTACTCTGAGAAGAACATTGTTTTAGAGGCCAATAACTTCTTAAGGAGATTGCAAGTTTGATAGCTTTAACTATTGTATGACACTACTGCCATCTGACTCTCATTTCCTGTTTCTTTCTTGTCTAAATTTTAGACTTGCAGTGCTGGTCTTACTGAGATTTAGCTGAACATGGGCAAAGCCACGGTAATTCAGCTGTAGGACTTGGATTTTCAACAGATAATAAACATGCATACAGGACTTTTCCCACACACTCTTCCAGGAAATCTTAATTAAAGTGAAATATAACAGGAAGAAACTTGGTATTACATAGTCCAGTGATTATAATACATCTGGTCTTTGATTTCTGGTAAGACCTAGTCTTTCATGGAAGCTCTAAATAAGCAATAAAGCACTAAACGAATGAGAGAATTAATGAAGATTTCCATAAACAACTAGAAGACTCTCAAAAGTGAACACCAAACAATATTTTACAATAATCTAATTACTTCCATGCTAGATTTGTCTAACCAGAACTATGGGCCTGCAATATATGTATGGCAAAAGTGACAGAAACACTTTCCATTAGAAGAGGTTTTTAGGAAGCGTTTTCCTTTTTTTTATTATTTTTTATTCTGTAATTAATCAAATGCAGTGTTTAAATTCACTTCTGCACTATTAAGCATCCAAACATAGACTGTGGCACTAAATGGGAAAGCAAATTTATCAGATAAGGTTTTTTAATTTGGCTGGTTTTAAAAACTAAGTGACCATAGAGTGCACATGGTAATTAATTACACACATTTCTCACTGTCTATACTGAATAATTAAAACATTCACAGAGAGCAAAGAAAAAGCTCAGTTCTCTGTACTCTCATTTTGATCAAGATATGACAAATACTAATTTGAGTTACTTAACAGATTGCTTACCTCATCAATATCTCAGTGAGAAATAGAAAGTACAAATCAGAGCATAACAACTCAGAGTAGGGCAAGTTTTTGATTGGAATTCCATGAATCCAATTCTTTGGAGAAGGGCAAAGGGGCCCTTCAGCAAAAAGATCACAGGGAATCAAGGGTTGTTTCTTGTCACAAAGCTGAAATCTAAATGTTGCCTAATGTTTTCTTTTTCAATTGAAAAGGAACTTTTTATATACAATAAAATCTTGTACACTGCAATTGGTATATTAGTATGTTTTCCTATTATATAATATTTACTGTCAAGTTCTGAGTCCTCTTAAAGTGCTCACCTTCCCTAAGCAGTCACTGCAAAAGGAGCAGATGCATTTCAAGGACTGACTCTCCCCAAATAGTGGTGTCAAAATTTAGACACAATACAGATTCCTATTGGCTCTATCTTCCCCTCAAGCACTGATAGGAAAACTAAGCATTCTTTCAGAATACTTGCTTACTGCCTGCTACATTGAAGTAGACAGAGCCACTTCTCTAAATATTCCTCAAAAAGAGTAGCAAAGGTTTTCACTGTTTTCCCTTGAACACCCCTTCCTGCCAAGTGATTGGTCCAAGAATATTATTACAGATTTCTGGGGAAAGGTAATTGTAATTAAGGCTACACAATGCTTTCCATTACGAATCTACTCAGAACTGTTAGCTCATTTTAAATGGGAAAATTCAAACTTACAATGTCATTTAGAGAAGAAAAAAATGCTGAAGAACAAGATTTGATATTCTGCACCAAGATAATAAAAGTGTGAGAGATGCAAACATCAAAATAGCCTGCTCTTGCAAGACTCTCAGATCTTTTCCTAACAAGTCTTGTAAAAATTCAGCAGGTACATACTTTGAGGATTCAACATATGCCAAGTCAAGGAGCTGGAAAAAGCTTTTCCTTCTTGTCTTTTCCCTGGCAGAGGACCACAGTAATATGAAGCCAAAACCATGAAGCAGGGGACTGGCTTTGTTTTTCTCTCTGGGCTGTGACTGAGGCCAGTGCCCAAACTCTGAACAAGAGAAGAAAGAGGCAGCCATACATGTCATAGAGGAGAAAAGAAGGAAATACTCAAGCAAAAGTGTAGTAAAAAAGAGGAAGATGCAAACGATCACATGAGACAGTTCTCAGGACTCTGACTAGGCTGTTGATCAGAAAGAACTGTGAAAACAGCACTTAGGAAGAATTTGGAGAAATGAGGTCCAGGAGAACAAAACTTCTGCAGTCAGCTAGAGAAGATTCACTTGCAAAACACGAACTCAAACATCTGACCCCAGTAAACCAGACAAAACTGGTTCATATAGTGTGGGGCTATATTACAGAACAACAGCCAATTATATTTAGTTTGTCCATGTAGAAGTCTGAACCTCAGGACCTTCCAGAGTGCAAATAAAGTGCGCATGGGTTACTTTTACTTTTTTTCCTTGGTTTAGGTCTTTAAAGGCTGAGACTTGCTTTAAAGATACATTATAAGTTCAATTCTGGGAAATTCAGAAATTATATTAGAAAAGCTTAGATTTATCACAGCCTTTTCAACTACTATATGATACTTTGCCCACAATGGCTTTTATAATCCTCTTCCTCCATCCAGAAGGATGGTCAGAAAAAGACCTTAATTCTAAAAGGCTCCAGCAAGGTGTCAATGGCATTGACTCTCATATCTCATGGCCATCTCTCTCAATTCTGTTTTCCTTTCCTCTGCACTCTGTGGCTATTAAAAAACCTCAAAACAGCAATTTAGCTTTAGAAAACACAATTGATGGTGGTTCAATGCACCAAAACTGGACCTTACTGCTACTTAATGCCCAGGCTTCTATTGTACATTAAATGATGCAAATCATCTACAGTTTCCACCTCAAAAAAGAGATGTTAAGTTTCTAAAGAACTATAGAATGATGTAAAAATCTATGTTGGAAGTCAGGCTCTCCTTTTTTAAGTTTTGTTTGCACTGTGCTTATACTTTTAAAAGAAAAATGTATTGAAGGTCAGATGGGCTGGAAAAAAGGTCAGAGGAGAACTTGTGCCTCCTCTTCTGTGTGACCCCCTCAAGGGCTGCATCTCTTGCCACAAGCTCACAGGGGCAGCGTGAAAGCTGGGAGATGGGAGAAAGGCACTGAGAGATTTGCACATGGATCACCCCTGTCTCTTATCCTGTCCTTTGCTCCTGCTTCCTAGTCCATGTGCAATTACAGTTCTGGTGTTTGGTACAGGCTCTTCCCCGGCCAAGGTCCATCTCAGCACCCAAAACATCTCCAAGTCCCTGATTAAAGAGCTATTACAGCTATTCCTCCTCCACAACTCACTCATCTTTAAGAAAAGCTGTCCTCAGACAGCTCTTTAAAAAAGGAGGCATTTTCTTCATAATTGGCTCATCAAAAGCCCAATACTTGTTGCCTAGATCATTCATTCTTTGAACTTGTGCTTCAATGAGATTTTTGATAGGCAATTTATCTAAAATACCCTGAAATATCATTAACTATTTCAAGTGGAAACAGCGTGTCCCACATTGAGTCAGACTTTGTTTTCAATGACAGAAATACGTGACAGGTGTTGTGCCCTGCTAAGAATGATGATAAGGCTGACAGCACGGAGGATTCACCATAGACAGTAGATTCCTTTATTACTCTTTTGAGGCTTTATTGGAAACATGCTCAATTCTGAGGAAATTCTGAGGTTGTTCACTACCCACAGCTTCCAAAAAGGATCCTGTTACTGAAAAAACACTAAATAGATTCAGAAAATAAATAAATTTTTAAAAAGGGGGAAAAAATATTATTTTAATTTTACAGAGCTGCTTCCTTATGTGCTACCACCAGGGTCCATTCTGCCTTAATGGTAGTCAGCTCTAAAGACAAAGAATAGAATCATGTGACAGATAATGCAATAAACTCAGGTAAATCAGTTTTGTGCCTCTACAGTCTCTTGGAATAGAGGTAACACTGAAAGATAGGAAACAGTCATGTATTGGTGAAGGGAAAAATAAGAATATTGATGCCTGTAAAAAATGACTTGGAAGTGGCAGCAACATTATAAACAGTATTTTAATATGATGTGAATTACAAGCACTTGATACAGAGGGGATAATATATTGATTTTCCTCATTCTACACTATGCATGTCACTAAGATCAATGGAAGTCACAAACCTGTATCAAGGAAATTATAATATGTGGAATTATTTATAGAATGGCTGCTTCAGGTACACACCAATTGCAGCATGATAATGGCCAGACTTATGACTGAGGACAAAGCCATCTATTACATACTATAAATGATAAAGTGTGCATTCCCATCACTGCTTCACTCACCACATTTTTCATAAGTGAAAGGAAGAACTAATAGAAGGATTCTTGCATAGCCTTTTTTTATAAAGAAGCAATAAACATTGTATAGTTTATCACTAATAGACAACGATTCCACTTACAAACAAAGTCATTAAAAAACAGCTACAGGCAGTATTTTCCAAAACAGGGTTATGCAATGTACAACAAAGCAAATATGCTGAGACTTTGGGAATCACTTCTGGATCGCTCAAAATTCTGGGGACCCCAAAGAAGCTGAAAAGCAGCAGCACACAGAAGTCCAACATCTCCAAGCTTCTGGTAGCAAGAAAACATGAACCTGTAAGCACACACTTCTCTTTTCCAACAGTCAGCAAAGCTGTGTCAGCACTGGCAGGAAAAGAAAAAGCCCTATAGCTACACAGGCACCTTTATAATTTTCATATCTCAAAATTATGGCATTTCCAATAAAGGCTGCTTTTGAATCACCATTTACTTCTACAGCTCACTTAGTTTCACAGTAGTTTCTGTCTCCTACTGTTAACTCTTAAAAGAAGCCTTTCAAAGATCAATCCAGTCTGTTCAGATTCTGGATGTTAAAATTGAATTTTTCATGTCTACTTCTTTTGAAAGGCTTAAAAGCAATTTGTGGCAATCAGCACAAAAGGATTTGATTGACAAAGTTTAACAAAGTGATCTAGAGAAGATTCATTGGGGAAAAAACTGCTAAAATTGCAAATTAAATGGCAAATAGTTTTTCTCTGTCTGCTCTTGAAACAAAATAGGTTCTTTTAGATGTGAAAATCATTTTAAAAGCTTCTAAAAGTAGCTAATGAAAATCTGAGAAATGCACAGCATTATCTGTTAGATCTGCAAAAGTAATCAAATGAAAAACAACTAAAGGACAAGTGCTACAATAGCTGCCAAACATGTCTGTTGACCTCATTCACACAAACCTCAAGAACACAGTTGCTAAACTTCCCTCCAAGTGAAATACAGGATGTTTAGCTGAAACATCTGTGGAAATCAAGGGTTTTTTCTCCTCTGCTTTGGCTATCTGCTCTTTCCTTCCCAGTTTGCTGTCTCAAAATGCCTTTCTCTGCAATGCTCCTTTCTCCATCTGCCACAGGAGCAGTGCCCAGCTGGAGGGTCCCTGCCAGGCAACCCAGGCAGCAGTGCTGTGTCCCCTCCAACACTGCTCCAGAGGCACTCCTGCTGGGTGTCTGTAGCACCAAAGATACAAAAACTCCCTACCCAAAGACATACCTTAAACTGCCAGGCCAACTCTCAATGGGAGCATCATGGAGTGAAGTACATGCTGCCATTTGACATTTTTACTATTCTGTTCTGAATTTCTGGGATTTCATTGACCAACTTAAGAGGAGAAAAGAATAATTTGGTGTTTAAAAAAAAAAAAATTAAACCTCTAGTTATGTGAATGGTTTTTTTGTCTTTACACCTTCTTTTGTGACTTCGAATTACTGTTACCTACAAATGTAACTGATGTGTTAATCTTCTCAAATTTCAAATCAGTCACATGACATAAACCCACTCAAAATCATTTACATTTTAATCTACAAAAACTTAGTAAATTTTATACTAACAAGTTAGGGTTTTTAAAAAATTGAATTTATGTCTGTGAAAATTTTCCAATACACTACTCTACTCAATGCTATTCTAACATTATGGTGATTTTATGTATTACTTAGTTTTCTTATGTCTGCTAACTTACTGTAGTTCACACACTTCTGTATTTATTGGAGACATAACAGAAAAAAAAAAAAACATTTGAAATGCAAAAAAATGCAATTTAACACAGAAAACTCAGAATTCATTAATGATAAAACATGTAGTTATGAAAGACTGCGCAAAAGTCATTCACTCACTGAATTACTACAGAGACAGAGGGATTTATGCAAGGTAACAATACATCCAAAATGATACAGCTCAGTTCAGCACACCACATCTCACTGCATTAGCAGCACCTTGTGAACCAAACCTTCAACTGAGCTACCTTGGCTCATTTACTCTTTATAAAATTAACTTTTTTCTTTAGAATGGCTACCTTTGCCAAAGGACAAAAGGACACTATGTGGATAAATCTACAGTATTAACCTAGACATTAAACATCTTTTTTGGCAATAATAAATATGAAGGTCCGGAATTACCCATTACAGACTGTAAACACGATTGTGTACTTAGTATGATCTTTACAAAAAAATCTGAGTTTCACAGAGTCCAAGATACAAATCAGTTACTTCTTTTCAGGCTGACCAAAATATTTCCTATTAGTTTTGCAGTGACCTTTGTTATATATTAATCTAGTGTTGTGGATAGATGTTTTAAAAGTCCTATAGACAATATGATTAAAACTGTTATGATATCATTAAAACTATGTGATTAAGCTCATCAAAACAAATTATTAAAGTTTCCTTAGACAATCTAGCATCTGGATTCATTTTATGATCAAAACTTGTTTGCTCAATAAGGTTTTTTATTCATCAAAGACTCAGGTAATGAGGAATCTTTATGTCTTTTAATTACCCATTCCTGATAACCTCAGCCTCAATTTCTGCATAGTTGCAATTTAGAATAAAACATGTTTTAATTACCTTTTTTTAAAGCACAGCAAAGATTTTATCAGATATTAATGGCAAACATCACCAGTCCAAACCTACTTGCATGTTTCTTTTCAATAACACAGACTAGTAAGACTTGCCATCTGTAACAAATGCTTCTTTTGCTTACTCATTATTTGTGCAAATGTTGTACAAATTATTTAATGACCGTGCAAATGTTTTTGAAAATATCCTTAAACTGAAACATAACTTTTTTTAAAGCAACTGCTGTTCAGATTCTACACTCAGTGAGCTGACGCTTGCAAGGTTTCACATATTTCTCTCAGCAATTGTTAATTAGTGATAAAACAGAGCTGCAAAGACCCAGCACTCCAGAGGTGACTTACCAGTGGTTGGGCTGCTCAGCCAGGCCTGGGCTCTGCTGGGCATTTAGAAGCAGCTTTAGCCGCTCTGTGCTGGCTGTCATGGTCTAGCTTAAAGTACACGGACCCCCACCTACCTCCTCATGCAATCCAGCGCCCGAATGAAGAAGTCTTTGTGCAGCTGGTGCTCGTCCCTCAGGATGGAGCACTGCTCCAGTGTCACTGACATGGATGTCCTGTCTTTGGCACTCTTGCAGCAGGTGAAGCGCACTCCGTTCAGCTTCCGGCAGATCTGAAACACAGGCACGCTCCACAGGTTGGCACTTGTCCCACCAGGCAGGCTGTGCTGTGCAGCCCCTACAACTCTGCAAGCCCAGAAAGAGCATGCAGAGCTACAGCATTTCTCAGAAGAAAACACCTATTAAAAGTTAGTACTGGTACATTCAATTCCTGAACTTGAAATAGGATTTTTATAACTATAACAGAAATAGTTCCTTCCTCACTTAATCTAGCAGCCACCCTGTTCAATGAAAGCTTAATTGTCTGAATACCTAATGAATAAAGAAAAACCTTGGTAAGTCTTACTCACAAACATAAATGCAGCAGCTTAACTTCTTGTTAAGGTATGGAGTCAGACACATGTGAATGTAAATAGTTTTTATTTTTAGCAGGTAAAGTGTTCAATAGATGACTCACAATTAATAAAGTTTAACACAAATGACTGCCATGGACTGCCTACTTTCACTTACACTTTGAAAAAGTTATAAAGCATAAGGGAAACATGATATTTTTCAGGATGATCTCTCCCCTTAAGTATCAATCTGTGGTTGTACCAGTCCATCAGTTTATACTTCAGGTTCAAACAGTATTTTTCTAGAAAAAGAAAAATTTGAAGGAAAACTGCCATGCCCAAGTGTGGGTCTTCCTTTCCGCATATGCAATCTGTCCTGAGAAAAGGTAATACTTCGCTTGCACCTGTCCCTGGAGAGCCATAGGTATCACCATATGAAACCTCAAAGTGTTTGTGAGAATAGGGCAAGGCAATAATTACAGCAGTAATCACAAAAAGGAACTTCTCACATTGGCTGTCAAGGGAGAGCTCGCAGGACGAAACCGGAACATGATCTCTACAATGTCAGCTCAGCAAATAAGCATTTATTCATCTGTTAATTGCATTCTCAGAAATTCTATTAAAATCAATGGCCCAGAAAATACTTAGAGCCTTTAAGTTCTTTGTGATACTATGGTGAGGGCAATCTCAAAAGTTTAATTTAGGGAATCAATTAAGGAAATCTTACTTAGGAACCGAAGAAGAATCTGAGTGTTTCTTCCATCCTATAATTTATAATTTTAAAAGTTAAATTTGTTTAAAGATTTGAACAGTTGCACTGGGATTTAAATAAAGTACTATATGATAATTTTCTTAAATAATGGTGTAAAAGAAGTTAACTGTTTATTTGAAGAGATAAATTCTCTTTACACTAGAATCTCTGGAAGTCCATGAGTCACAAGGGCTATTTGACATGAATGAGTCATAAAAAAAATTAAAAATATAAAAAATTCATTGAAAAAATAAAGTAAAAAAATACCAGGTAATTATTCTGTTGAGTGATGGGCTCTGACATAGGGAAGACATAGGAGAAGAGATAGACTTAGCTTCTATTATATTTATTTTAACAGTCCAGTTATATTAGGGATTAAATTCATGTACAGATACTCATGTGGAATCTCATACACCTACTGCAATAAAAAAGTGATATTGCACAGCTATTGCACTGACAACGTTTTATTCTTGCATCTTTTTCAAGAAATAAATGAAACATAGTAAAACAGTGTGTAGATCATTGGAACCAGAAATACACATTTCAGAAAGTTAAAGTAAGGAAACCTAAAGAGAAATATAATTCAGTGAAGGAAAAACCTGAAACACTTTCTATGTCCAAAGAATGCTTTTTACCCATGAAATTATTTTCAGGGAAGCCTGAATAGATGGTAAAATACAACTTTCTATACCTAAAGATCTAGCCAATTCGTTGTAACTCATTTTATGCTACATCTTCTACTTATTTAAAGCAGTGTTTCATAGTAACTGCAGGACTGGTACTGCAAGAAAAACTTATTTTTACTTACAAAGGATTTATAATGCAACAGCCTGTGATGATATTTATTAACCACAAGGCAAAATGTTATTAGCAACATGAAAGTTGCAGTAGTGTTATTAACACAAAGATATACTTATGATTGTCTTTTCTCTGGTATTAATAAAAAGCCATGGAAAATGTTATTACTAATTTTGTATCAAATATTTATTTGCCTTGAAGGATATATACATTTGAAAGTCTCTCAAAACACAAAGTCTTGCTTCACTTCCAGTGAATACCAAAAACTCCCTGCTGGTATAATGGGGCAGAGATACTAAGGGTACTTTTCTAAATATAAGACAAGTACCTGGCTGAATTTGACATTCCTGAAAAACCTGAGCTCTTTACAAACATCTAAGAGTTGCTTTCCTGGCCATTTTTTTTATTATGTACATTCAAACTTTTTATCATGTACATTCAAACTCCACAGAATTGGGAAACAGAAAGGAATTATGGGGAAAATGCAAAGTATTAATTATTGTTAGATAAACAATTTTCGTTGTGTTCTCCCTGCGTCCTTTGCATGACTTTTGCAACAGTTATTTGTGAAATTAATTCAATTACAGAAAATTAAAAGTTGATGCAGCAATAGCAAAAAAAAAAAAAAAAAGGCCAGAGGAAGCAATCATGTCCTACATCATACCTTAAGGACACTAAAAATAATTTTTTTGAGTAATTTTATGTTATCAAAGAACAGAGATGAAACAAATCACTCAAATTCTAGCAAGTTCTACCAGTTAAAAAAGTGAGAAAAAAGAAATTGTCTGCAATTTAAGTGGAGAAAGAAGAGATAAATTTATGAGTGGAATGAGTGACTATGAGAATGAGTATGTTATAAAAAAATTTCAGCACATCTGCCTCCTTTAACCAGTGAGTTCTCCAATCATATCCTTAAAATCCATTGCACTTACAATATCAGCAGGCTTATGGAAATGAGTTCATCATTAGTTCAGCAATTTCTTTGAAACAAGAGAGCTTACCGTTGCAGCCAGCCACATGATTTCTACATTCTTTCTCTTTTTGGCCTGGATATTTTGATGAAGACTTTCTAGCAATCCCTTTAAATCATTTTGTTCTTGAAAATGTGGTAAACCTGTAAAAAAAAAAAGGATAATAAAGTTGCTCATTATGATAAGGTTGGTGATATGGTTGTCCTGACAAAAGAATGCTCATGGTGAAAAAATTATTATTTACAGCCTTTGAGAACACAGGATGGAAATTACCAGCTAAATACTTAAGGAATAAGTAAACCTTATGTCTTTCTGAGTATGGGGTTGTCCTCCCTAAGACCTTTAAGTGGAAATTTAAAGTATCTTCAACCTTTATCTTATAAATGGATGGTGAAAAACAAAATCAAATCTCTGCTGTAGTTCTGTTCATCAGTTATTATAGACATTCAATGGAAATCAGAAAAAAAAAAACCCTGAGTGCATTACAATCCGTTTTGATGGGATAATTTGTTCATTTTAAAATCAAAAATTCTGCTTTTGTTTTCAAATTGAAACATCTCATTTTTGTTTTGAAATGTGTCCTGTTTTTTAATATAATGTAACAAAAGGGTTAAACAGCACTAAGGTTCCCCTCTAAAAAGTAACAAAATGTACTTCTTAGTCTGAAATTAAATGGGGCTTTATTTTGAAGGAGAAAATAATTTCAGGTTTACTTAAAAATACAAAATTTTACCTGCTTGTTTTGGGTAAGACATCCAAGCTGAAGTTAATCCTACCTCTCTAGCAAAATTCAAGAGTAGGCACTTTCATTTCCCCCTCTGTTTCATATGCATCTATAGGAGGGATTTTTCTAATGTTACATTTATCTTCACTAGTTTTGCAAAATCGATAAAAACAAGCAAAATCTGTTTTCTGAAATGATTTCTTCTCAAGGTGATGAAGGAAAACCAAAAATTTAATTACAGTTATCACCAAAAAAAGGGCTCAGAATCAAGTGAAACAAAGTGAAACTAAACTGATCAATGGATACAGTTTCTTCAAGCAGAGAAAGTAAATTGTACATCAGTGAGGGAAAGAAAACCCCATAACCCAGGCCCCAAAATCAAGCCCAAAGACTTATCCTCAACTGAAAGAATAAAAATGAGAGAAGTATTAATGAAGGTCAATATCCATTCTCCTAATATCATCGAAGTTGGAATGATCCCTCTTATCAACAGGCTTTTACCTTTTACATCTAATTAATTCTGTAGTTTCCCTTATCCATGATTCACAGTAAGAAGTAATTCAAATATATTCAAAAAGAACTAAATTGCTTCACTCATACTGTGTGTTCTAAAAAAAAAAAAAATCACAAACAACAAAAAAAAACAGGAGGAAAAAGTACATCCAAACTAATTTTGCAATAATCTTAATGTGGATTGTTTTAACTGCATTACAAGTTCTGATTGTACACTTAGATAATGCAGAGCATATAAAAACACATCACACTCTGCTATTACACTTATGGCTGCATCTGTTTCTTTAAAACACAGAGCATGCAATGACAAAAATGCTTTGAGATTATGCAAATGTATCACTAAACATTTTATTGCTTCCAGGCAGCTTTCCTTTGGTTCACAGCAGAAAATGCAACATCTCTGAGGGGTGACTTCACCACAAGTACAGCAGGAGTCTCCTAATTTACAGTTACAATTCACTGCCAAATGAGCTGCACCTTGACTGGAAATGATCTATTGCTTAAACTCCATGAGTCCTCCACGGTATTCAACCATCAAACCGTCATCATTATTGATTATAAGGGGGAGGAGCCTGGAATTACCAAACAGCCTTGTTGTTTTCAGTTAATAATGTACTACTGAACAACAATCTTACATTTTTGGACCCTTACTATCCTTAGCATTACTATAAAAGCAGTACCATTTTGGTGTCTCAACCAGAGCTATATTTGGTCACCATTTTTGGTAGGAATCTTTCTGGGAACACACTCTTATTTTCAGTTTCAGCTAAAAGAATTTAAGAGGTTAACAAATGGGTAAATGACAAAGTGCATGTTACATCTTAAAAAGTATAAAGTCAGTGTATGCTTAGTTGCAAGCAAGAATATTATTGGCAAGGGCAAATACAGACACAAGGAAACCTAATAGCAAAGGTGGCAATACCTTTCTGGGAGTGGAAATTGAATTTTTTGAAAGGGAATATATGAACGAAGCAGCAGGCAAGGGAGTGGATGAAACAGCCTGGCAAACAGGACCACGAGTCCTCAAATTCTGTCGGGCTTTATGAGCACTGTTCAGAACTAACAGCTTTGGGAACACAGTCCTGCATTTATTTTGTAGCACAGATTTGGCACTACAGGAAATTATTTGGAAAGGTGGGACAAAAACATCAAAGAGCCGTCAATACTGAATGCCTCTCACTTGGCCCCAGCACCAGGGCTGCTGCCAGTCTTGTGTGGAAGTTTGTCTTCCAGAGGTGGGGGAACAGGGGAGGAATTAAAGTCCTCCCCAGATGAACAAGTTTGACAGCTTGACTTTTTTCCCAGGAGACTGGTTTAAAAGGCACGTTTCTCCAAGGCAAAAGAGTGATTCTATACACTGGCAGGGAGCTACTGAGAAGGGCAGTGGAACCAAGAGGTGCTTTGTGCTCCATAAAAGTTTCTATAAAGAGACTCAGTTCTTAAAGGTAGAGAAAAAAACAAGAAGGTTACAATAACCAGAACAGACATGATGAAATAGACAAGATGAGCTCTCAAAAGCCTGCACAGTCTAGAAGAAGTTCAGGAACTGTGTGACTTACTAATAATCCTGCAGGAGAGCAGTACAAGTTTAAATTCTGTTAATGAAAAGCAGCCAATACTATCTGCATGCAAATTTTTGCTTTTATAAAATACAATCCATTTATGAGGCAGCAGATCTACCTTAGTCCTAGCCCAGATGAGGATAGTTTTTCGAGGACATTTTCTTGGCAAGATTCTCCTAAATTAATTACCCAACTTCTTATTTGAGTTTCTCTGTAGACATCCTAGAAATACTAGGTCTGTGGGTGGATGGATGGGTATCCTGCCCACCATTTAGGAAGAGAGCTTTTGTTTCTGTCAAAATTATTAACAAATTAAAATCATCCTGATATAAGAGATAAACATATATTCATATACGTGATGTGATGTATCAAAGCTTTACACAGAATTTAAAAATCAGGCTGTTAAATCTGCAACATTTGGGACTGTAGTTTGGGCATTAAAACAACTTTAACAGGATTAGATTGATGCAAACATCTTTTGAGTCCTTGCTTTTGGCAATCAGAGTAACAGCACAGTAATGTTCATGTATATGATATGGAATTTCTGTAAAAGTGAAATACAGGGCCTATTCTAATGAAACCTTGCTATTCATATCATGATGACGTGGCTCATTGCTTGTATTTGCATCTGCAGGTTTCTCAGTGGTTCACCAAACCTCAACACCATTTCAGAATAAGAACAGAGAATGACTGAAGCTGATGAAATTTCCTACCGAATATTTCTGTATAAATACAATAGGTACAGACTTTCCTCTTGAAATATTAAGAAACTTATTATTTTAATAACTTAAAATAGCTGTTCAGTTCATCATTCCTCTGTTTCATTCTCTCTGTAGTTTCTGCTGTGGCATCACTCTTGAGATCAGCAGGGCTGTATACAGATACAAAATGTTTGAATTTATGGAACAAGTTCAGGAATTCTGCTAATATTACTCTCCTATAACCTTTTACCCATCAAAGCTTTTCAAAGCCATCTGGACATCACATTATTTTTTACTCACAGTCAGGAGGCATTTTTTCCGTAAATAACTTGTAATATTCTTTGAGAAGTTCTAAGTTTTCCTGGTTAATGTTTTCCTGCAAAGTGGTATCCCCAAACCTATGAAAATACACAATAAATTATGAAAAAAACCTAAAACCCACAAACCAAAATAAAGATAAATTATCATTCATAATTATTTCTTTGCATAAAGAAATAACCTTGATTTTATATTACTTGTTTTATACTGCTGAATGTATTAGATTTTGCCTAACATGCAGTAATTACCTTCTTGTGTGCTTTGGAACTAATTTTTGGAAACTATATCATCCCTGATGGATAATTCTTCCAAAAATTTATTAACAAAGCAATCCATTTACAAACATGCAATTAGGCACTTATTCTTTTTGCCCTCACAAATCTTGAATGAAAGGAAAGGCACTTTGGGAGAATTCCAAATGGGACCAATAGGCAGAGAACACAACTCCTCCATCTCTCACTGCTGCTCTTGCTTAGGCATATTAACTTCTATAAGAGCTGGATGATATGGAAGTGACACAAGACAGAAGAGAAGTTTATCAACAAACCAACTATAGCTGTATAAACAAGTATCTTTCTCTCTGAGATCAGGATTTCTACAACAGCCACATTTCACATGCCAAGAAAATAAATCTCATGGTAGTAGATCAGATATGACTGTAAAGACAGGAATGTCCCCTGGGCAGTTAGGGCCAAGTTCTTGCAATTCATCTTTAGAATAGCTTTGAAATGGAACAGTATAGGAAAGGAAGAATGGGCAGGTAAGTGAGAAACTCAGGTGGAGAGAAGGGGACACAGATCAAAAGATGCCAAATATACTGCTATACTATGTACAAGGGAAGCAAATATTTCAATGGGCCAAAGGGAGAAGACGGCTACTTCTTCAGTAGCCATTGCTGCGCTGTCACATGAGAACATTTCTTTAAATCAGAAATATTCCCAAGTGTATTCTATTAAAAAAAAAAAGAAAAGGACGTTTTTTACCTAATAGAGTAACAGTTCCTAGAAATTTGCCACAAAAAAGTTTTTATATTCTAATGTTCTTTAGCCCACAAAACCCCCCATATTTTTAGCCAAAAATCATGTGCAGTGTTTTCCGTCTCAAAAACAAATATGCAACTTGAGTTAAGCAATATTTTCAATTAAGACAAAAGCAGACTGTAACCGCACAAAGAAAAGCCGCTCTGCATTGAATTGATTTGGCAGATATCAGTACATATCCATATTTATAGATATGTGGGTATTATATTTTCTCTCATGGCTTTCTTTGTGCACAATGTAAAACAATCACTGGGAAAAATACTTCCTGCCACTTCACCTGCAAGCCAGGCATCTTTTCAACCAACTCCTCTACAAGCCTCTAGGTAATCAGACTATTTCTAAACCTTGTCAAATTTTTCTTCAGAACATTTCTAACACTCAGTTCTTTCTGCCTATCCCACACATGTAAGCTCTCACCAGCTTGCTTCTTGGTTACCACATCATACCTTATCTATTATTTTGGAAAATGAGATGTATCCCACTCAAAACTGTCATGATTGATTTCGCTGGTTTTGCACATTATGACTTTGACCATGTCACTCCTCTCAGTGCTTTCTTGTTTATCAAGAATAACCCATTTTCATTTTCAAGAAGTTCCCAAGTTCTCTAAACAACTATCCAACTCTTTCACCACTGAAATGCCAGTTTTTACAGTCTTTGGATTCAGTCATGTCTCCCATTTCAATTTTCTGGCTAAATTTTTTTCAGATATCACCATTCAACTTGGAAAAGTCTCCCATAAACATTCACAAAGCTACCTGATGGCATTCTTTAGTAGTGTTCTTTAAAAGACTGATTTTACTTGGCTATCTACAAAGAGCAGGAGGTGAAACTCCTGTGGTGCTTATTCTTGCCTATTGTACAGGTTAAGGATTTTCACTGTCTCCCTCTATTACTCCAGCCACACATTTGCTATAAGCTTTTGGCTTACAGTGAACGCAACCTAAAGATAAATATTATGTATTTTGGATGTCCTGGTCATAAAAGTAGCTAGAAGAAAAAAAGTTTCAAAAAAGTAGCTGGCTATGTTGACATCTTGACTTCTACTTTGTTGTTTTAGCACTGCGCAAATGTGGTAATTTAACACGACCGACAGATACCCTTCTCTTGGAAGAGAAAATTAATATGTTGGTGAAACTTTGACTATTATTATACTAATTAATTAGTTTCCAGCAATCTGTTGCAGAGGAGTACTAATAACTCATCAGATTTCATTTTTCTACAAACATACTACTAATGCATTCCCTATTATTAACTACCACTCCACAATCCTGGAAAAAAACCCCTAAAAAACTGAGAAAATTTCTCTAGCTTATGACTTGTCCCAGGCTTTCCAACCCTACCTTTAAGATACAATAATTCTGAATTTTCAAACTCTTGTTTGCAAATTTCAAAGTACTGCATACAAACAAAATTCTGCATCTGTATCCAAGAGAAACATGGCACCAACTCTGTGAAACAAAACCCTGCTTGTGGTCCTACCTTCATCTGGACTTTTTTGTTGTTCTGCATTGCTTCATAGTTTATTTGTCTCCTTTAATACCTTTTAAAATACCCACTGAGTCAATGTGAGATGGTCCAAGAGTAAATAACAAAGAAGATTTATTTCTAATCCTGAGAGATATCCTGTACCAGCATGGAGTACTTGGACAGCAAATGAAACATTACTTTTTCTTACCTCTCTGCCAGTGTTTGCTGTTCATTGATTCCAACATTAAAGAGCACTGGATACATGCGAAGCAGCTTTCCTTCTTTAATCTCTTGTGGCAGCAGCTCAAACATCTTTGCTGGAAGTTGGACCTCTATAATGTAATGTTCACTAGGAAAAATAAAAACAAGAATAAGGATGGGGTTCTTGATTGGTTTGCTTAAAATAAACTTCCTAAATTACAGAGAATGTATAGAGTTACAAATTCCTCCCTTTTTCCCTTAAGTGAAACATAAAAAAGGATGATTTAACTGGCTTTTTTAAAGAGCATAACCAAGCTATAAGAGGAAAGGCAGGTATAACTGTATATAACTATAAACTAACTTCTTTACTGAAGAGAAAATAGGATTAAGCATGAAAGCAGCAAAAACATCCTCTGCTATCAAAATATCAACAAGAATACTTCAACTCTTAAAATGCATCTTGATGAGTTACAAAAACAACTTACTTCCAAAGTCACAATTTGATCTGGTATACACTCTAAAAGTAATATGAGCAAAAACTTCTCACAAAAACCCAAAGTAAAACTCGCATTTTCTTCAGTGGTTGGATTTTCTCCCTGGGGGTAGAAAGTATCACCAATAACAAAATTGTCTCTGTGAAGATAATAACTGAAGGCTCATTACACAAACATGAATCCTGTTTTAGGAGGAGGGATATGATATACAGCAGTTCTGGACTTATATTTGTGTTTGGTCTGACTTTATCAAAAATGTGCTACTTTGGCTGTCAGGCCAAATTCTGATCACACGGAAGCCCCAAGCTAGATTTCACCTGCCTTTGAGAACGGATGCCTAAGCCCACAAAAGAAACAATGGGATGATGTTATCTTAGCTTTTATTAGCTTTCTTTTAATTGTTAGAGCAGTCAACCTAAATAAAAAAAGAACAGACTAGAAGCAAATCCATTTGTTTCCAGGATCTGGTGAGGGCTGACTGACAAAGGAAACTGAAATTTTCACTCCTGCAGAGAATGTTTGCAGCAACAAGGGGTATTATAGCAACAGAAGGGAAGATCTGTCCTGCCTACAGAAGTCAGGCCAAGGAAGTCACAGAAGTTCTGTATGTAAATTTAAGATGGATAATTCTTTGCACCTATTTAAATAATCATTAAGTCCCTCCAACTCTTCAATCACGTACTTGCTAAAGAATAAAAATGCCATCCAGATTGCCCACATGAAGAATTTGGGTGAGAAAAGACAGAAAATATCGAAGAAAAAGGTCAGTTTCTGCAGTAACTCTGACATCTGCGGCAAGCTTGGGATGACTGGCTCCAGCTCAAGTGTTTGGAAAAACAGGTTCCACTTGGAAGAGTCAGTGGTGATGTTTAAACTTTAGCCTGCTCATACATCTGAGAACAAAGTAAAATGGATCCAGTGCAGACCTGTGACTGCAATGTAATTGCATTTAGCAAGAGCAGCAGCATCTGCTTAGTACAGGCTAGAACCGGTGTGCCATCTTTGAGCAAATGCCAGATGTTCCCCACTGCGAGGGAGTATCAGTCCTGAACAGAGAATACATGTCTCAGAGAGGGGGGCAAGAAAAACAAAATAGTTCTGCTTCACTGGTAAGTTTATGTTCTGCTAAATTAATTCACCCACGTGAAATTAAAATAGAGAGTTAGCAAAAAGAGTAGTAAAGAGTGTGGCCCCCATGACCTCTGCATAGCAGCATTAATTCTCAGCCTGAGAACCCTCCTGGCTACTGTCAAGTGCTACCAGAGCACTCCTGTGACTGTGCTTTGAGGAACATGAGAAGAAATGTTGGTCTAGTCTCACTCAAAGAGCATACACTACAGAACCAAAATGCCACCAAATCACTGCACTGTTACATTTCACTACTCCCAAAATCACTACATATCTCTACACATGAAAGAATGCTGAGAAATGTTGATCTTTATAAATTAGTATCAGAACAATTTGAGACTTTCCCCTTTGTGGTTTTTTTTTTTTTCCTTTTTCAAAACAATTTTTGGAGTCTCAGAGATAATCCGTGGTGACTTGAAAAAGTCTGTTACCAATTGCACAATGAAAACAATGGGTTTCTGATTACGGAAGGAAAAGGCTATAAAGCTTTGACAGAGCTGTCTAGAAAGTCCAGGAATAGTACTGAAGTCAAGTGGAGGCAAAAAAAGAAACAATTCCAAGTCTTGAAATCTGGAGGACTTGTTTCATAGCAGTTTGCCGAAGATCTTACAGGTCTATGATTCCACTTAAAGGAGAAAAAGAAATATAACAGTAAATTTTTATTGTCATCTGCTTTCTCTCTTTTATGGCTAGATTCAATGTGAAGCTATCAGGTGATTTTGGCAGGATATGGATTAGGTAGGTACAACATTTTTCAATGAGATGGAAGAATCACTACATAATTTTTAACATTTAATGACCTTTCAGGAAAACAGTGGAGAAATCAAGCATGTGTTTTAAGAGACTAAATAATCAATCCTCATCTATTTAAGAAGAAATTGTATAAATTTAGGTTTTAAACATTTAAACTTATATGATTTGCCTAAATACGACTGCTTAAAGATATCCCTCTTCAACTTTCTTTGCTTTATTCTCTAATATTCGTTATCATCACGTATGAAGATAGACAAACACTTGTAGTCCTGTTAGAACACTTCTAAAAAGTACCCCCCATATGGCTGGGGGTCATGGATCCTGCAGCTGTTTTGAGTTGGCTGAAATTGCACACCTTTAGCTTATTGCAGTAAACCCAAAACAAATCATTTACATGGACTTTGCTTTGTAAAAGAAAAAAAAATGCACACATGGTCAGTCACAGCAACTCAGCTTGGAGGTTCTTTACCCAGCTCTTCTTCCAGGTGAGAGCAATGTTTTAGATCAATTCAGTGTGGCTTTAAGTGCTAGTCCAGTTTTGGGCTTTCTTGAAAATATAGTGTAAGAGACTGTGATATCTCAAATTAGAGATGGGTAATCTTAGTTGTAGAAAGTTTAACAAGTGAAGAGCCAGATTCTGCACCTGGGATGGGGCAACCCTGGATTTTTGGACAGACTGGGCAATGAGAGGTTGGAGAGCAGTGCTGTGCCAAGGGACCTGGGGGTCCTGCTCCATGGGAAAGTGAATGTGAGCCAGCAGTGCCCTGGCAGCCAGGAGGGCAGCCCTGTCCTGGGGGCACCAGGGACAGCACAGCCAGCTGGGCAAGGGAGGGATTGTCCCTTCTGCTCTGGGGCAGTTTGGGGTGCCAAAATAAAAAAAAGACATGGAGCCATGAGAGAGTGTCCAAAGGAGGGCACGAGGATGGTGAAGGGCCTGGAGGGGAAGCTGTGTGAGGAGTGGCTGAGGTCATTTGGTTTGTCCAGCCTGAAGGAGACTGAGGGGAGACCTCAGGGGGTTATCACTTCATCAGGAGGGGAAGCAGAAGGACAGGCACTGATCTCTTCACTCTCCTGGGCAGTGACAGGACTCGAGGAAACAGCCTGAAGCTGTGTCAGGAGAGGTTTAGGTTGGATGTCAGGAATAGGTTCTTCACCCAGAGAGTGGTTGAGCAGGTTGAACTGGCTCCCCAGAGCAATGGTCACAGCACCAAGCCTGCCAGAGTTCAAGCAGTGTTTGTACAGTGCTCTCAGGCACAGGGTGGGACTCTTGGGGTGTCCTGTGCAGGGCAAGGAGCTGGACTTGGTGATGCTTGTGGCTCCCTTCCAACTCAAAATATTCTGTGATTCTGTAAAGAATATTTGAAAAGTGCGTATTTTGGGCTCTAATAAAAGAATGTGAGTTCCTGAACAGAACTTCACCTCCCTTGGATGGCCAGCGTCAGCTACGCACACCAGCAGGTCAGTGTGCTGCTAGACAGGGCCACACGCTTTGGATTGATTTGTTTGTGTACACAGAATCTCAGGCTTAAGCAATTTCCTAGAAAAAAACAATTACATGTGAATATGCTGACTCTTCAAAATAAGAATTTGTAGTTTGATTTTGTCTTGTGTTTCTACAGTCTTTTAGTCTCATTTTTTGAGCCACACCATATAACAACCAAACTGATCTAAAAACTGAGGGTTTCTTAAACAATTATTACAAAATAACGAGATTTTTCACCATCTTCTCTTTTTATGGTTGACTTCAAATGCTGTCTGATAGGAGCAGTTTCATCACAGCTCTGAGGGGAATGGGACTCCTCCACATAAGCCTTATAGATTTTATTTTTTTTTTATACCAATCCCATCCAGTGAATATCTGCCAGTAAGTACAGTACAGCAATCACAAGCTGTAGCTCTTCTTCCTAAGCACTGACTGCTCCATCAATCCAGAATGCCTGAGGCAGCTGAAAACCCAGGCCTCCTTCAAATCAAGGACCTCCTGGTGTGACAGCTCAGTGTACCACAGTAATGGCATCAAGCCAGTAAATGTAGATGCTGGATTTTTCACGACTTGTGGCTGCTGTGATTTACAAAGGATTTATTTCTTCTGTTTTATCCACACATCATAATTATTCCTAATTATTCCCAATGTGTTGCCTATCATACTCCAGCCTTCCTGTTATTTATTTCAATCCTTTCTCAGAAAGCTCATATGATGAGAGTGAATCATCCAGAATAATTAAGTAAATCAGTGGTGAAAGCCTCCTTCAGAGGAAACATATTTTCTAAAAGTTGCTGCTTTTAGCTGAATTTAATTTACAGTCATCTTAAGAATAACGATATTATTAAGGAAGTGATTTCTGCAAAAGTAAAAGCATTTGGAGCTTCAGACTAGAATAATAATAAAGATTAAAAATCCATTCTAATCTTGTTAACCCTCAAATAGCCAAAATTAATGCAGTATTGCAGTTTATGTCCTAATATTCAGCAGTACTTATGTGAGATTCATAAAGTATAAGTGATTTTGTGCAAGGATTTCTGAGATTGCATATGGCCTGTGTCATTTTCAGCAGCTAAAAAAGGCTTCCTTTATTAAAAGTGACACTAAGTTTTGAATGCTATGTGGCATCTGAGTTTTTTTTGGTTTACTTCTTAAAACATTCAAGGCCTAAGTCTTGAAATTGCAATTTCATTTCTCACACTGAAATACAAATTGTGGAAATTCAAAATTAGTTTCTCAGAGGCAACATTTGTAAATAATGACCTTGTCAACTGTCTAGGTTTCAGTATCTGTGTATGAATAATGCACCAGCAGCTCTGCATAACAGATATTGTTCTGATTAATTTGTATTAGTAATTGGAACTTTTAGCTTTTTATCAGGAGAGTAACCCAGAGGTTACTAGCCTTTGAAATTCCTACTACCTCACCTTTTGAAAAGTAAAACTATTGCACTTTCCATAAAATAGAATTCAGCAATAAGAAAAGCATTAGCTGGGTTTCATGGGCTACAGATTAAAACTGTAGTTTTGTTTCCTGGGCTCCAGGAAACAAAGTTCTTACCGCCTTCCAGTTATAATAGGCAAAAAGTCTTCTGATTTGGCTTCAATTACTTTAAACATTACTTTCTGCAAATCTGAAATGCCCACAGCCATGTCTTCTAGCATCCCTGCTTCTTCACCTACATGAAAAGATTAAAGAGATTATTTGCATAGTTGGCAGATCAGTCACTGTATAGGCTAGAGTAAAGCAATATGAGGATTATATTTCCCAGTCTGTGCATCTAAAAAAATCACAGTTCTAAATCCACATTACAGTAACCTACATAAAACCAAACTGATTTCTAGAACTGTTGACAATTCTGTGGCCTAAATGGTAACTATGAGTATTAAGCAACTCTGAAAACCAACCTGCTCTATATAGGCATAGAATAACCTCAGAAAAGCCATTTTTCTCTATTCTTAAAGTGTTTAAAAGGCTGTTCTGCTGATGGAGGACAAAGGACAATGAGCGTCATGCAAAACGGAGAAGACAGCGATCTCCAAGTGAGCAACTGCATTAAAAAGCTGCAGAAATGCTAAATTCCTCTGCTTTAGTCAAAATCTCTGATTTGGGAAATGATTCCAATAGATCTAGTTCAAATTTTGAAACATAAGGCAATTTCTCCCTCCAAGTTTTATTTTTAATACCTATCAAATAATGGCATCTGTAACACACTATGAATGAAACAGTTTTCAGGCAATCTTCACATTATCAGCACTAGTGATCAGGACGAGGCTGATAGAGGCAGTAACTGTTTAAATCTGCTGTTTGGATTAGCTTTATAAACCTGGTTTTTTGGGTCAGGTCAGCATGAAACAATTAGCAGGTTGTGTTCTCTGAGAAACTCAAAATGAAACAGGTTAGTAATTTTTGCTGCAGAATTTACAACACAGTATCAATGACTTCAGCTGTGCTATTACGTGCGAGTCTACTGTCTCACAAGGACAATATTTGATTCAACGAGCCAAATTACTGGAAACAGAGTAGAGGTTAAAGTAAGAAATTCCTAGGTGAACATGTGGGCTGGGCACATGAGGAAATTTGTACAGCAACAATACTTACTATATGTACTAAGGAGTCCTTCATATTGCACAAGCAATCCAACAGTATGAAGCTGTTGTAAAAATCCTTGATCATGTAAACCTGTGTGCAATTTGATTACAAATCCACAGACCAATCCAGCCAGCTGTAAAGATAATTAAAACACATGTAATTAAGAGGTTTACTGTTACAAGACAAATAGTTAAAATGAGGCTTGCTATCATTATACACAATAGAGGTAACTCCTATATATTTGAGAAAAACAGAATAGGTATTTCTGTTTAGTGACTAAATGATTTCATAATAATATATTATTGATGCCTTCCTCTTTTTTTGGTGTATAAAGTAGTGAAATATTCCCTTAATTTATATTAGATAAGCTTACTTTGTTTTGTGGCATTGAGAGTTATTTATATTGACATAAATCAGACCAGAACCTTACTTGTCAGGCTTTAAACACATAAGACTGAATTATGATGAATTTGAAAGTAGTTCAACACCTAATGCAGCTGAAACTTCTTGGCATTTGCAACATGTAACTTAAGGGAGAAATTAAGTGAAATATTTAGAGAAAAATGTATCTGAAAAAACGTGATGTACAGGAGAAAACGTACAGAGTTTCAGTTATTTGCCAAGGGAAGACAGTTCTAAGGAAAGACATGCTAATAGTCTTTAAACACTAAAAGTACTGCTACAAAATGAAAACAAATAAACTGTTCTCTGTTTCCAAGGTTGACCAAGAGAAAAAAAAAAACTCCCCAGCTTGGGTGCTGCCTGGCCAGTGCCCTGTGAGGCCACATCTCTGTGTGGAGTACTGTGTTCAGTTCTGGGCTCCTTAGGACAAGACAGATAAGGAGCTACTGGACAGAGTCTAGAGGAGGGAGACAAAGATGATTTGGGGTCTGGAGCATCTCTTTTATGAGGAGAGACTGCTGGAGTTGGGTCTGTTCAGTCTGGAGAAGGCTGAGAGGGGATCTCAGTAATGCACATAAATATCTCAAAACTGGTGCCAAGAGGAGTCCCAGACTCTTTTCAGCAGTCCCCAGCGACAGGACGAGGTGTGAAAGCGATAAACTAAAACACAAGAAGTTCCACCTCAATGTGAGGAAGAACTTCTTCACACTGAAGGTGGCAGAGCACTGGAACAGGCTGACCAAGGAGAATTTGGAGCCTCCCTCTCTGGAGACATTCCAACCTCACCTGGGTGTGTTTGTGTGTCACCTCCTGTAGGTGCCTTTGCCATGGCACAGGGGTTGGACTGGATCATCTCCAGAGGTCCCTTAACCCTACCTATTCTGTGATTCTGTGATTATGAATATCTGCAAGACATATTCTAAGCTAGACTCGAGAACGGAATAATCTAGGAAATCTAAAAATAGATTTCTGGATCTTTCTTTGTGCAAAGGCAGGATTAGGCAACTGGAAAAGTTGCCTAATTGAAGACCTGTTTCTCTGACTCAGTGATAGAAGTACTATGGAAGTCTATTTACTATTTAGTTTCCTATCACATTATAAAATATTTAGGTGAATACAATGGAAAATAAATGAAAAAGTTGTATCAAATTGGAAAAAATAAACAACAACAAAATGAAAACTACAAACACTGGCATGAACAGTATGCTTATAATTACAGCAACGGAAGGAAATAAGTGACACAAGACAACCTACTGCTTGGCTAAAGACGATGTCTCTTCTTAGGGTCAGCATCAAACACTGGGGCAAACCACAGGCAAGTTCCTGGAGCAGGACAAACGCCATGGATTGCTTGGCCCTGGTCACCACCTCTCCCATGCAGTCCTTCAGTGTAATCACCAGTGGGTACAGCTGCTCATACCAGTCACCTAGAACAAAACAGGTCATCTGTTCCCCAGTGGAAAACTTGCAGTGAAAAACCCTTTCCTGTGAGGAAGGATGGCTGCAGCAGCTGTGTAGATCACCCTTCCCATTGAAACAACCTGGCAACTATCCCCAGACCAGTGTGGGGCCAGAAATGCCACTGGAGAACATGATTATAAATAGGATGCCATCTTACAAAGGGACTAGGGCTAAATCCCTAGCTGAAACCAACTGCACCATGAAACAATGACCGTTTTTAACAGTCCCAGCATCTCTGTAAAACCTGTATTTAAATGTCACAAACAGAGTATACAGGGAAACACAAAAACCCTCATTTAGCACAAAAAGATAAATACAGTGGAGATGAAGAGCTCCTGTTCTTTCCAGGACTTACAACTGGCTACCTAAGAAATGAAGTAGCATGAAAAATGCAAAACCAGGGAGCATAACCATATACTTAAGAAAAAGTTGGTGCTGGAGGCCAAAACACAATAAAAAGAGGTATCTGGAAGGGTATTACCTGCTTAATGTACAAGCATTACATATAATATAATAATATAATTATAATATAATAAGCTTCAGATCATATTCCGCTTAAATTTTTTTTTAGCTTCTCTCTATATTGTTCTCTGTAAACATTTAGAGATATTGGACTCATTTTTAGCTATTTCTATACGAGAGATGTAGAACTATTTTGAAACATGTTTTGGTCTTTTAAAATACACGCTAGGAATATCAGAAAAAAACCCCTAGTGAAATGCTTGAAAAACGTGATTACTTAATATATTACAAATGAAAGAGATAACTAGCAATGGAGGAAAATCAGAACACCTTATAGGAACTTGGCCAACAATACCAGCTGTTCTGAATTTCACAGGATTTAATAAAATCAGACCTGCATTGTAGTTGCCTACCCCCTAAGCTGAGCAAATAATAAAAACAAATAAATCCCCCTCCTTCCGAATCTACATCTCAGTTTCATTGTACAGTTTAAATTGAGAAAAATCAACACTCTAGAAGAATCTACATAAAAGTTGGGAATGCAATTGATTTAATACAGTCCATAATTGGTTCATATTTTCTGTAGATTAGTGTGATTAAGAATCAATGATAATTAAAATCTGTTGTAATTAGGTGCAAGACAGCAGCATGTCGTTTCAGGTAACATTCTGAGTAAGGCCAGTGAAAACTCGTTAGTACTGAGGAAGCTCTTTAAGCAGGAAGACACAGCTGCCTGTTGCCAGTCAATTTGGCTGAGCTCCAGAAAAACACAAATTAATAAAACTGTAGCCAAGAAGACTGGAGAGAACTTGGAAAGCTGGGAGAAATTATAGAAAGTAAGGAGCAGGAAAGGGGAACAAGGACAGAGCAGACACAGAGAACAACCTGAGCTCCTTTATTGTCTTTGTGGTCAGACAACATGTGTTTTAACACAGTCATTCATATATTTATGAGTGATACAGACTGAGGAAGTGTTCCCTGGAAAACAGCAGCTCCAAAGTGAGTGTCAGCCTGACAAAACAGATCATAAGCCACCCCCAGGTACAAACTCCAGCAAAAAGAGGTGATTTTATACACGTCATTGACTAACAGAATGATGACACACTGCATGCCAAGGTCTGGTGTACAGGTTTTAAAGAGACTGCTGGAAAAATGGAGAGATTGCAGAGCAGAGCTACTAAGATTTAGAGTTTAATCTCCTTAAGCTGATGAAAAAGGCTGAGCATCAACTTGAATTCCCCTCTTCATGAGGAGAAAATAACAAGGACTAACTGGGGTGCTTATCCTCGGGAATAAAAGCAAAAGAACAAACAGAGGCTGCTGCAAAACAGACGGGTTTAGAAATGAGGTAGACAAAAAGGTGTGATGTACTGGAAATCAGTGTAGACAGACCAGGCAATCAAAACTCTCCTGTCAAGTCAAATTACAATAATTTATTAAATTAATCAATAAACATATGCCAATAAAAGAAACAGCAGCAAAAAAAGCTCAAAAGATACAGCACACACTGAAACAATAAACAGGGCTGTATGTGTTAAGAATAGAGTTAGTTGGCTGCTTCTTACTTGAGCAAATAATGAAAAAGATTATACTTGGCCATCTTAAAGTAAACTTGAAGGTACAGCAAACATACATCTTGTCCTCCTCCATGGGAAAGGAAAGCTGGATACAGACACAGCCAAGGATGTGATAAATACTCTGATAGCCAGGGCAGAAAAAGCAGAATTTCTACAACTAACCACACTTCCTGAACCTGCTATTACAATTTCAGGTTATGTGGACAGGGCTAAAGAGCATTTCTGAAAGCCTTTTTCATAAAAGAAGAGCATGTACAGACAGGAGAAAGGGGAATGTATTCAAACTGAAAGAGAGTAGGTTTAAACTGAATATTAGGATGAAATTCTTCACAGTGAGGAGGATGAGGAACTGGCACAAACTGCCCAGAGCAGCTGTGGATGTCTCATCGCTGAAAGTGTTCAAGGCCAGGCTGGATGGGACTTGGAGCAGCCTGGTCTAGTGGAAGGTGCCCCTCCCCAACTGTGAAGATGGGTTGGAATGAGATGCTCCTTAAGGTCCCTTCCAACCCAAACCATTCTTTACTTTTATGAATAGAGGGGGTCACATACTGGCCACAAGTCACATAATACCTAGATCTGTTTTTACTGAGCTGCCACTTAACCAGTCCATCTGCACTGTGGATTTCTGTTTCTTCAGGAACATAACTTTGTATTTCTCCTTTCTGAATTGCATTCTAATATTTCAGCACTCATCAGAGTCATTCATTTCATCAGAGTCCATTCTAATCCTGCTCCCACAGTGCTTAAAGCCTCTCCCATCTTTAAGCATCTGCAAATTTTATAAGCATCATCCATATTTCATAAGGCAAGTCAGTAATAAAATACTGAATAATACCAGACCCTGAACAAATGTAAGTGGATTCTTCTCCATGCAGCCTTCCAGGTTGGCAGTAAACAACTGATAACCACCTTCTATTATGATTTTCCAAATTATTTTGCACAGACCTTGTGGTAGCTTCAAGATAATTTTCTCACAACATTTTTTGAGGGGAGACTACATGTTTGGAATACTAACTTATTAATCCACCAACATAAGTAATTTTTGTCTGTAACAGTTGCATTAAAAAGGAACTCAAAGATTTGAAATTCTCAAGGCCATTTTTTCATTCAAGAAAATTCATAGTAAATTTATTAAAAATAAATCCTACTGAGTACTTAAAGTCCCAAAGAATACAGAGCCTTACTTATATATGTATTTGGCTTTTTGGTAAACAATAAAAATTGTGAGTTTGTAGAAAACCTTACCCTAGCAACTGAGAAAATATAAATTATTATAGAATATAGAGTTGCACATGTTGCTAGTAAAGAAGACAACCTTTGTGTGATTAAGTTTTCCAAAACAATCTTCTATTCCTTGCTCACATTGAAACTTCTCAATCTCAGTTAATAAGGATGTCCAGTCCCCAGAAGGTGGAGCTAGTTGGTAAATCTGAGAGGGATTGAATTGTTTCTTGAAAAAAAAAAAAATAAATGTTCGTGAATGGACAAGTATATTCTCATGCTTATGCTTTGCTTAAAATCAAAATAAGAAGTCTATCAGAGACTGAGATTTTAGAAAAGCCAAGTCTTGGAAGAAAAACAAGGTGCTTTATCATTGCTCTGTTAAAATTGCACTGCGTCACTTGTTATGCAGGATGTCCTGCTGCAAAAACTCCAGCAGGAATATGAATGAGGATCATTCACTAACAATTAACAACAGCCCAAAAATCCAGCAGTAACACCTACTTATATCTAAGGACTGCAGCTTGTAAGGTGTTCCCTGAAACTGAGAAGCACTGTGAAACTGAAGTCTGTAAAACAAGCAAACAAATAAAAATTGTATTTTGAAGCTTACAAGTAAATTCAATAGCTTTTGAAAAAAAAAGATTGTTATGTATGCAAGGCACAAATATAAAATACTGATGCAATTCATAAATAGATATTATTTGTAAAGGAGCTCTCTTAGAGCGACTCTGTAGAATCACTTTGTATACATTTTAGAATATAATAACTTTCAGAATACCTTTGTAGAATCACTTCAGGAAAGGAATAATACAAATCATTGCTTTTAATACATTCAGGGACTCGCACACATTGACTCTTCAGATCTAAACTTTCTTTTAAATTAAAATCACAATACTTGTATCCACAACACAGTGGAAAATCCTTTGAAAAAGGCTGAAGAATTAACTGAATGAGTAAACATCTGAAAAAAGACATTAGGAGCAAGAACAGAAGCAACAAGGAGACTCTGGGATGACTGTCAGGTTGTTAAAATGACATGGGCAGCCTGTCAGTTTGGAACACTTAGCATCCAGAAGAACTGTCAGAGCCTCCTGATGAAGCAGAGAAACTCAGTACAAAAATTGTGCTAGCCAGCCACTGGAAATTAAAACAAGGCATTAAAAATTAAACGTATTAAAATAAAGAATGGAAGGATGAAATTAAGAAGATAGTACCACCTCTATGCAATTAGAATGAGATAAAAACAAAAGTGCATGGTCGGCAAAGCTGAGCAAATATTCCATGTCCATTGCCAAGAGAGTGGTGGCAGTTCATTCTGTGACAGGATTCCCCCTTTGGTTACAGGAAAATGCCCTTCAGTCCCATGTTCCCATAATCAAAAGGCCTGCACAGGCAAATGACCTGCTTAGCACCCAGCTAGTCAGTTCTACATGCTCATATCCAAGTTGCAATATGTCAGATCACACGTTAAATTTGATAAAGTTTGGCAGAAAAGCAAGCTCCTGCTCTTTTCAAAGCCAGGCCCACTGAAATGCTTATTAAAATATGCTGGTAACCAGAAAGGAAAAGCACTGATGCTTCAGCATAGCACTCCTATCTCCTTTTGCCCTAGCAACAGATAAAAAAAGCCAATTTTGCTGCTGCTGTTTGTGCCACCTAAAATCCATGAATGGCTTTAAGTCACTTAAAATCTAAGTGGTGTGAAGTTTAAAACTAAACCTTAAATAAAAAGCAGAACACATAATGTTGCACTCTTAAAGCAAAGGAGGGCACTACAGACATATAAATATAAATATAACAAATATAAATATGAATGACATATAAATGTAACAGCAGATACCCACGAGGTAACCTTTCACTTGAGTTAATCACTACCTGAATAAAAATAATCCATTACAGAATTGAAACAATAAAGGCAAAACAGCATAAACGAGCTGATATCACAAACTGAACATTAGACAAACTCTGTTTTAAGGAAAAAGGCAGGCAAATCAAACCGACCAACCAACACAAAGCAGCAGTAAATCCCTGAAAACAGCATGAAATAATTAACCCAGAATTTGATTTTACTCACCTAGGACAGGAACAGTCTTTTAATTTATATTTTTTTTAGAGGGAGGTTTTAAAAACTGAGAAGAGTTCACATATTCAACTTTGCATCATAAAAAGGTCAGCACCTCATTTCTTTATTTTACCACTCAGTTCATGGAGCTCAGTTTATCTCCAGCTGAGGGCTAAGCTCTTTGAGAAAGGAGGAGGCTTTGTACTCATAATGCTGGAGCAGTTCTCACAGGAACAACAAAAACCTGAATACATTTTCCTGGTATTCCTGCACTTTCAAGTAGCAGTTTACTTTGCACAGTTTGGGTATCCAGAAAAGTGATTTTGAATTATTGGAATTTATTATTCCATTGCAATATCCAAAATTTTCTACACTGTCACATGGATTAATAGTTAAACTCAAAACCATCTAACCATACATACATGAGTATCGCAGCTTAGTCACAGTGAAAACAGAAAGAGAGGACAAAGGTACTAAAAGACAAAGCTAAGGAAATCTAATACACTTTAAAATAGGAGCAATGGATAAATCTTGCTCTGTGAATGCTGTGCTACTAAATATTCTGATATCTTGTTTTAGTTTGTTGAGTCAGTTAAATAGTCTTTCTTTCCCTTACACATTTTTCAACTTCTGTTAATAACCAAAGTACTTAGAGAAAGTAGTGTTGAACGGCTTGTCTTGTATTGCTGGGCTACATTCAGCACAGGTAAGGATCCCATCAAAAAGAAAAGGATTTTCTTCTCAGAAGTGAGAGGAAAAACAAACAAACAAACAAACAAAAACCTAAGTAAAACTGATGCAAAGACAAGCTTAAGAGAAAAGGAAAAAAAATGTGAGGAAGAGGAAGGGAAGAGAAAGCTTTTCACATGTGATTACTCTAAGTAAATTGTCTGCTACTCAAGGAGACACAGACCACAGGAAATTTTTTCCTGATTAAACAATATTTTATAATAAAAGCTTTTCTGAAGATGCAAATAAAACTAGCACGACTTTATTTCCTACTTCTACCAGCATTGCATTAGAAGGGATGCACTGAAAGGATGCAGTGCTGATCCCTAGGGCGCTGAAAGTCAGAAATTTTGAATCTAGACTTATGTAGTCCTCAGTAGGTATCAGATAATACAAGAAAAATTAATCCATATATTTCTGTAGCCATGTGGGTATGAACAGAGGTTTCCTCTAATTCCAGCTAAGAAATGTGGCAACGTTCCCCAGGTGCTCTTTGCTATCTATGCTGGTTATCAGTGGCCAATTCACAGAGCTTACGATTCCATAATTCACTTAAAGGCAAAATCCAGGTGCAATCGCACTGACAACTCCAATTGTTTGAGATAATGTGGTGGATCCTGCATGTATCAAATGAGGGAGTTCTCACCCAGAGCCAGCAGAGGAATAGCTGGGTGGGAGCTCTGATGGGATAGTACAAAGAGCAGATGGAAACAACAGCCGCTTTCAGCAGCCAGACACGGAGATCTGTCAGGGGCTGTGTAAGCACAAGAGCAAACTGCTGCATTTCACTGGCACCTCTAATGCTGCAGGACAGGCTTTCACATTTCAGCTCTCATGGAAAATGAAAAGGCAAAAATAAAAATAATTTAATGTTGTCACATATATCTCCAAGGCAAACCAGACAAGAGTTAAAAGAATAACAAAAAAAACCCCTCTCCTTAAAAATCCTTCTACTCTTTCTGATTTATCCTGCAGAGGAATCATAATCCTGCAACTGATGAAACCAAAGCATGTTACCTTGGTAACTGTAACTCAAATTCAGTCTTTAGAATACACTCAAAGGTCAGACTGCATGAAAAGTTAAGGCTAAGGAAGGTATAATGCACATTGAAAGGCAGAGAACAGGAAAAAAATAACTGCTCCAGTATTTCCAATTACAAAGATTCCAAACAATAAATATACACATGTTTGGGGGAAAAAAAAGTATAAGATCACACAATGTCACCACTGAGACTGCAAATATAAACCTACTTTAGGAAACTCTGAATACATGTTACAACAACATCTGTATTTATATGAAGATGCTAGTGCATCAAATTATTGTCATAACATTTTCTGTCATCTAAAATGAACACTTGTGTATTCTTTGAAAGGCTTTTCACTGCTATATGCTACAAAAAAACCAGCCAGGTTTACTAAATAAGCAAAAATTTCATCCCATATTTTCATCCCATACAAGGTATATTTGTCAATATTTTGTTCAAAGCTCTGTATACTTTTTTCTTACAAAAGCACCCGAATTTCTCTGAGGATTAGGTACAAAACTAAATCAGTTTCAGACTCAAAGATCAATCTGTGCCTATACATTTGCAGCATTAATGAAACACATTATGCTCAAATATACTAGAATTATGTAAAATATATAATAGCAAGATGTGGTAAGCTTTTCATTTATGTCATGTTTGTGAATTGTAAGTAGCACAAAAGTCTGTGTAATTTTAAAAATGTATCTATGGGTGTACAGACTGTGATTTTGTATCTAGGAAAATGCTGTTAACTCACAACCAGACTCCAAGTGTAAAATGAAGCAGAATTAAGGCCAAATTTATAACTGTAAACTTGGAATCTCAACCTCTGTGTAGGTGCTCCACAGTGCACACGTAGGGTTTCATGTTAAATTTCAGAGACAGAGATGCAGAGAAAAATAAACATCTAAACCCACACTCTCATAGAGAAGTCAAGCATGAAAAATTCTGGCCCCAAAATTTTGAAAATCATTAGGGAACCAACTTTGGCAGACACCTGGATAGCTCTTCAGAAAGCTCCATCTTTCAAGTTAGTTCTATAAAAGAAAGCAATTTTAAAGTGTCTCCATTTCTATATGACCTTGAAAGTCCTATAAACTGTCCAAGGCATTCCAAAAGTGATGTCTTATTCAAAAAGAACATGAAAACACAGCAGACTGCTCCACAAATCTCTGCAGTTCTCATGTGAGGGAGGGAGTGTTACAGAACTTTCAGGACAGCTCAACAAAAGCACTGACTGCTCCCACTGAAGGACACCTGTACTGATTCAAGAGAAATTGGGATGGCTCTGAAAAGAAGGAAAAATGAAGAAATTATTCCAGCACCATAGTAGTTGAATATTTTTTGTGTCCTTGGCCCACCAGCTCCAACCTCATGTGGATGAAACTCATCTGTAATTTTCTAACCATTACAGCTATCATTATTGCTTAGCAAGAGCTACCTTTCATTCTATTTGATGGCTGCTCACTATAGTACTTAAAATGATGTAATTTTCCTTTTTTTTTGGCTTGTGACCTGAAAGCTCTAACCAATATTCCACTTGCCTGTGTAGGGTGGGAGCCTGAATCAAAGCTATGAGCACACTAGAATTAAAGACTCAAATGGACTGGTTAAATCCACATCCAGGCATACAGCAGAGGATACGTTCAGGGGGGTGAAGAGAGAGTGAAGGAAATTGTGTAAAAGTTCATGTTGGCATGAACTAGGCATGTCAGAAAGCATTCAGAAATAATTGTCCTCCATCATACCTTTTCTTTCAGATAGGAGGAGGTCTGGAAATCTGAACTTTTGTTCCATAACTATGAAATACAGACAAAACCCACGATGTGTATTTCCTGTGCATATACACACAAGTGCACTGCAGTCACTTGGGGAAAAGTCTGGGTGAAAGTATACTACTACTTTACCTGCAAAACATTTCTGTAAGACATACTGGACTTCTAACGATAACAGGAAAGCTTGTTAGCACCACAGGGAAGAGAAGGGAGTTAGGAACAAGAACAATATTCCATTTTGTTCTTTCAATCACAATGAATATGCTTGGGCTCACCATCTAAGGATTCCTCTAAGTTCAAAACTACACCTACCTGGCTGTTAAATATTAGTACCTTCTCTGAGCGAGGTGGGAAAGGTGTAGAAAGCTGTGTTGATATTTTTCACCTGCAAACCTTCACTAGAGAACATCGTTTATATCATCTACCTCTCTAACATTACATGCCTGGTAGATGGAAACTTAGAGAACCAAACAGATATGGAAGAACAAGCTGCTCTCTGGAATATTCATACAAAATCAAGTCCAACACACTCAGCACTGAAAACAAGGATTCCAGGACTCCAGCACAAACCTCTCACACTGCTAAAAAAATGCAGATGTTACAGCTGCATTAAAAATCAATTCTACAACCAGAATCTCATCAGTACTACACAAATGACATACAACTAAAAAAGTAATTTTAATTCTTATTCTGTAAGAAAGAAATTACAAGTGAATACGGATAACTTTAAAACTCTTGATGTAAAATGATGCCATTAAATTCTGTGGAGAACATGTAAGGGAAGATATAAGCTAAAATGCACAACAGAAAAAAAAAAAAAGTCTAAACTATTCAAAACTCCATAAAATAAAGTAGTTGTATCGGTTTGTTGTTTTGTATGGGGAGTTGTTTTATTTAGCTGAAGAGTGGCACAGAGGTTGGCTCTGATTTCCTTGCCTTAGGACTACCACCACTATCACTAAAGATCTGTTTTATTTGTTGCAACACACTTTGAGACTAGAAAGCTTCATCAGACTTATTAAGCAGATCTGATCTATGCATCAAGCATGCAAACATGAATAAGCCACAGGAGAAAATCAGAAGATTTGGTGACAAGGACCTGCTGTGGACAAAGTTTCCTTTACATCATCCCACGGAATTATTTCACTTGGCCTTTTGACACAGGCTGACAGGTATATCCAGGTAAACATGAATTTTATCAACTCAGAAAATAAAAATCAGTATATCACCTCAGAAAAGTGGAAGGGTTTGCAGAAGAATGACACTGATACAGAATGTTCACCTTTCCTTACAAGTTTTCTATGGGGTAAGACACAGCCCAATTTTCTTTCCCTCAAAATACTACATGCAAGTAAAATCTAAAGTAAATTAAATTACATCAGCCTTCAAAAGCAAAACATTGTGGTTTCAAAAGGTTTACACTCTAGCACAAACAACTGAGCATGGCAAGCAGTCTGAGCACACAATAAAGCTGTACTTTGATAAATAACCTCCCTACAAGTGTGCAAAACCTTGCTATTAATACTCTCATCAAAGATGCTATGGAATCTTCCCCAGATGACACTTCTGCAGTTATTTAAATTTTTATTTACTCTTGTCAATGATTTAAAAAAAAAAAATTAAGGAGTGTTGCTTACCACCTGTATGCAATGCTTTGCAATCTGCTGCTGAAGGCTCATTTTCACCCTCTTTAATGTTGTTGATGTTGTCTTTCTCAAGCAGTCTGTCCACCATGGCAATAAGGCAGTTCAAACTCTTTGCCACATTGGCCCACACCCTGTCCTGAAAAAAACAGAATTATCACTGCATTTTACTGAAGAAGAAAAAAAATGAGACAGACATGTGCAAATTACTAGAAATATTAGATGTCAGCATATGACTGTTTCTATCATCCTTCACCCTATTGCCAATTTAAGCTTTTTTCATGGAGATTTTTCTTGCAGTGTAAATGAACTCAAACTCTTATGGTTTTAGACACTGGAGAACACATGCTTCAAACTTGACACGAAAATGTGAAGTTTCAGGTCTAATAGCAAGGAACTGAGCAGTTTGTCTATTTAAATGATTCCTTAAGAGTGTAGACACACTCAAAGCCTTGCCAAATCAAACCTTGTGTGGGACTGCCAGTTTTGTCATAGTGCTTAACAACCTCTTTTTGATAATTTAACGTATCCTGTATTTTATGACATCAGTTACTCTGCTGAAGCAAATGTTAAATTCAAGGACTGGAATGAGAAACTTGCTGTCATGGCATGTTTATTAGGTAACAACAATTACAGTTTTTCTCTTCACCACTCACATAAACTGCAACCATCACACTTAACTGAGTTTATAATAAGTAAGAGAATTATAGAAGTAATAGAGTAATAGAAGAAATTCTGTATGAACAGAGAACAAAAGAAATAACGTGGAGCATAAGAAAGAGCTGTTATGAAACAGAGATACAACGAGGGTCCTTCAGGTGCTGGATGCTACAGAAATCAAAGCTCTTGCACCTACTTTTGCAGCACTAAATAAAGAAGAAAAAACCAAGCCATCCAAGAAATGAGGCTGTACACAAGACACACAATCAGACTAAAACCAAACCATAACAAACCCACAGAAACCACCTCTCCATGTACATGTTTCAGTGCTGAGTCATTCTGAAAATAGTGCAGAGTGACCAGAGTTTGCTTAAGTTTGCATTATGTATATGTCAGGTCTCCAGGAACAAAAATGAAGTTGCAAAAATAGCAAGAGAGGGTTAAAGAAAACCCATATAAATGGCAACACTTGGATTTTGAGTGAAGGCAAATCTAGAACTACTACTAAGGCAAGAATTTAAATCTAATGTTACTTTTCAACTATATGCCACACTTAAGCCTGACTAGACGGATCTGATCTTTTCCTGTTCCCTCCTCCTGAGGACACAACTGTGACAAGTGACATCCTGCCCTAAGAGACATCACATGGGCCTGCAGACAGAAGCATGGGCTTGCCCAACCTGTACAACAGAGTTCCCCTCCTCCAGCTCCCCAAACCTGATTCCTGGAGCACTCTTGTGGGCTACCTTAAGGACAATAAGCATCCAGTTTATAGGTGAACATGGAAATAATGGTTTCATTTTCTCCCTAGATCAACCCATGTTATAAGCATAACATGAAAAAGATACTGTTGATTTACAAGAGACAAGAAGTTGCTCACGCTCAAGGAGAACTGCATTTGTTCCACAACTATTTTAAGTGCTGCATGTACAATGCAACATGTGGAAATATCTGCACCTGTACATGAAACAAACCATTAGACACATGAATATTTGATATTTACATGCTTAGATACAATTAGAAGTCAAAAGACAGAGAGCAGGTATAGATTCCGTCAAAAGTTTCCTCCTTTATGCACCTCAAGCAATCCTGAAAAAACAATTAGAATACCACCTACAAATATAATTTTGGGTAGAAGGTTTCTATGAAGAGCAGTGAAATACTGAAAATATAAAAAATTCTGGCCCCAAGTATCAGCAAGTTTAGCCAGAGAGTATTAGGAAGCTTCAGAGCTTCAGTCATTGGAAGTTGCTGGAATATACAACTCAAGTTGCTCAGTGAGGCTGCAACTGTGTAATTTCCCTTTCCTCTCTCTGCTGGCAGAGTTTAATCCCCCCACAAAAAAGCATTAAGCTCTTAATGAGCATCTGGAGTTATTGCACAAGCAACACAAATATGAGCCCTTGTTCCACTTTGGAAAGAGCACTTTTCTCTTTTCAAACCAACTATTAACCCAGCATTGAGATGATGTCTATGCAATATTCACACAAACATTCCCTGAGGGTTTAGAAGCAAAATTCATAAACATCTGTAGACAGAAAGCTCATTCTTATTATCATGTATTGGGGTTTTTTTACATACAAGCAAGTGAGAGGGAGCAAGGGCCTGTCTCACAGCTCTTCTTCTCCACATAGGAGGTTCCTGAGATTGTGGGCAGATAGAAAATGTAGAGGTATCTATCATTCATTGAGTTGCTAGTCTGTCTGCAGCAAAAGCAGTCACATTTTTCGAAGAAGGCTGTTGAAATTCTGCAGTTTGGCAGGAACAATTTTCAAGTAAAAATACAGTTTCCAATCAGTGAAAATCTAGTGGCTTTCTGTGATTCTCCATGAGAAGATATTAATCCATTCCATATTGTCATCCTTTACTATTTCCAGAATATTTTCCTGTAGCGTAGCATACTTTCCACCAACCTTTCATCTCCTTAAGCAGTCTATTTTCCATTTGCCCAAGAACAATCTTACAAGTGATCACTTTACAGCATGTGCCAGGTTAAAGGACACAATATAGTCCATGCAGCCTCTTAAGCAAGCATTCTTATAAACCGTCTGGGTCAAGTGAAGAAATATTTCAAGGAGAAATATTTCTTGATACACTGAAATACTAAGATCCCAGTTTCCTAAGCAGGATACTCTTCCCCTGATCACAGGTTTCCCACTAGTTGCTAGAGCAATGTGGATGGTAAGTTTGTGGTATGAAGGAATAGAGACACAAGATCTGTCTCTCATTGCTGCTTCTTTAAGTACAAAAATCAAGACAATGACAGGGAAGGTGGAAACCTGTAATATGGCTTGACCCCATTGAGACAAGACAGACACATTTACATCTTCTCCTTCTTCCAAACTTCAGAAGCCATTTGGAATGTTATGGAGTCCTGGCTCCTGTTGGTCAAATGATCATAGTCGCACTTCTACTGTCACCTCTGCTGTGGCACTGGCAAGCAGACATGCATACTGAAATATCTCCATGGAAAGCTAGGCCCTGGCATCAGTGAAAGCTGGGCACTTCTCCTAGGACAATTAAAAATGACCCTGTAAAATAATTCTCTTTCCTTCTCCCAACTGAAAAAAAAATATAATTAATTTCCATCTGATCTGAAAATATCATTAAAAAGTAGGACAGCTTCCTCATTTCAGAGAGCAGGAATGGATACTCTTTTCTGTCACTGCACCTAACTTGATGTCTTTCCTTCTAGACACGGCCAGCCAGTGGAGTTCCAGAGGCTCTTTGTTTTTATATGATTCTCAGCCTTTCTGAATTCTCCACAGAACTCCTCAGTCATTTCTTGTCCCTCCACATACACCACTGCAGATGGGTGCTTTACTTGTGCCAGGTATGACATAGCATCTGCACTTCCCAGCACTCTGAAGATGCTGTGTCTCCTTCATGTGAGTGGATATTCAGATATTTCCTTAAGGTCCTTTTGAGCTCTGCTCAGAGGTAAAAGAAATATCTTAAGTAATGTGCATGATTAACATCCCCTTCTGCTTTGGCACACACATCAGTCTTTCAGCCCCATGTCTGATCACCACATCAGCATTTGTACAGAGCTTATTGGAAATGCCATTTTATCTGCTCTTTGTAGCTCCAGCCCCTTAAACCAGTCAGAAGTGTAGAGCAGAGTCAGCTCCAAGTGGCAGTGTGCCCACCTTTTCTTTTATTATACATGAAAACTTGCTTTGTGCCATCCTGCAGGGAGGTTCTAGGATAGCAGAAGCAGCTGGTGAGAGGAGAATATCTACCCAGAAGCAATGTAAAACTCTCAAGTTAAATATTTTTCCTTCAGCAGTGATGCTTTCCTGCTGCCTGTGCATAGTGCACCAATAAAAATAGCTCAACCCATACTGCTGCAAGTGACTCTGGGATGAGTCTTCCTACTTCTGTGATGGCCATAAAGTAACACAGTCATGTGAAGTGGATAGAACAGGATCAGCTTAAAGAGGTGTTTAAGGATTTAGATTTTAGGCAAAACCAACATTCCAGTTGCAAAATCTAACACTAGTGCTTGATAATAGTGAGAAAAAAACCTCACAGCAGCAAAGATGGCTAGAGCATCGTGCATACAAAGCAACGTAGCTCAAAGTTTATTCCTTTATAGTTGAGTTTCACAGAAGATTTAAGTATTTTTTTTCAAATTTTATATGTATTTGTTCTTTCTCTTTCTATCATGCTAATGACAATTTGATTAGTAAAACTCCTATTATTTATCATCTCTGCTGACAGAAAGAACTGAAATCTATCTGAAGTCTAATATTTCAAATTCAGAAAAAACCACAAAATTTCTCCAGAATTTACTGTCTCAAGCTTGACAGTGACTCTGACTCAGTTTAACTCAGAAAACAGTAAAAGAGACACTTAATTTTGAAACAAGATAATCTTACTAATTCAGCAGAAAAAAATAAATACCGTTTAAAATTACCCACTTAAGCAATTTAATAGGTGAGGTCCCAGCAGCTGGCAGATATTTTTTCATCAGAAATGAAATACAGCAAAGCTATCTTCTCTTCAGAGATGTTAAACTGCAGTACTAAATTAAAATACAGTTTCCACTTCTACAAAAAGTGCCACTTTTTCCAGTGCAAAATGTCTCTTTTTTATGAAAGCTATTGTGTTATTTACATTTCTGAATGTTTCAACAGCTGAAAACAAACATTTTGGCTTTAGTTCAAGGAAAGAACCACCATTCCAGCCCCTTAAGTTTTGGAGGAAACAAGAAAAAGTGAATTAAAGGCCCTAAAATTGGAGGACAAATAAAAGAGTGAGTTATTTATTGTTTAAACCTCATGACTACTTAATGCATGGGGCTGGAAATAATTGCCTTTCTTCTAGAAGAAATATATTCTTCTTCCTTTATTTTTTCGTGTGGATAAAAATTACAGTTCAGGTGCAATACCATAGCTCACCCAAGTCATTAATTATTTACAATAGAGATGAATATGCTGGCATCCTTTATGTTTATGAGAATACAGTGATGAACTCAAAGTATGAGCCTGGACTGAATAAAAATAGCTTGAGTATGTATGTAACAAAGTAAGAGATCTATTATGAAGACATCTACCAAAATAATTGATTTCTAAAATCTCAGCCATATAAATAATACATATTTTTGAAAGATATGCTAAGAATGTTAAAATTCCGAAGTTATATTTAATTCTTTTACACAACCTCAGATACCCTCTAAGAACAGAATGTAAAGGCAAAGGGCTCTATTCTCTGAGGGTTAATTCATGTGTATTTGAAATGGTTACAGCCTGAGGGTTGGAGAGGGGTGTTGCAGGGGGTGGGAAAGAAAAGAACACTTATCTTGGAACAGCATATCCTTAAATCTGCCCAAATAGCAAAACCAACCCAAGTAAGAACAAAGAAAGACTATATTTCAGTCTGGGCAAGAAGATACTCATAATCTTCACTGTTATGCACAACCAGGCAGTCTCACAGCAGCACACTGTACTTAGGATTTGAATTTGAATTGAGCTTCAAAATCTGCAGTGCATCTGAAAAGCACAATTTTACAGTTCTGCACCCCTTTCCCCCCTGCAATGACATGTGACAAGGACACTTAGGGCTTGACCATGTTTATGCTGATTTGTAGAGTTTTGCATTGAACACTGACCAAGGGTTTCTGGCTACTTACCCACTCTTCCTCATCATACTCAGAATGATGGGGTATAGAGTCCTGCCTTTTAATCTGAGAAGGATGCTCCTGGTGCTGTGCATCAGCCCCTTCTTCTGCACTGTTTCTAGGCACAGCTGGTTTCTTGAGGACACAGCCAGGCCGGGCTGTGTACAGTGCTAAAAGGGCACTTCTGACCAGCTGGTCCTTGAATGCGTGCACAAATAACTCCGTCTAGGAAAAAACCAAACAAAATGAAAAGGTTAGACCAAAGAATGCAGTACTGCAGTAAAGGTGTGTAACACTGAACTACCCTTAGGCACAGCAGGTATTTGTTTCAGGCCTGCCTGGGAGACAGAAAACAAAGTAGGCCAACAGATAATGAGGAACATTTCCAGGGTTTTAGGGATATCATCACATTCTACAATCCCAGTGCTCTAAGGATTAACACAAGAGTACATTATCTATCATAGAGATCATCATCCTTTCACATTTTACTCAAATTCCAAATTTTGCCTCAGAGGCAATCCTCAACAAGAGCCAATTCCAAGAGTAACCAACCATAGCACAATAATTTCTGAATCAGTGTTAGATAAAACACGATTAACCAGTTTAATCATCTCCCTAAATAAAACCCACTACTCCACACTGCTGAAATTACAGTATCTGCAAAAGCAGTATTTCCAGAGATAAATTTCATTACCTCTAGGTATCAACCCAGATATCAGGGTAGGTGACACCTGATTTCAAGCTTGATTTTATGCATATTTTAAAGAAAGGAAACTTTGAAGTAGTTTTCTCAGGTCTTTTGAAAATGCTATTCAATCCCTGTATCATTTTTCTATGTTGGCTGTTAGAGCTGGAATTTTACCATATTTTTAAAATCCTTCAACCTCCCTACATTATTCATCTGCCTTCCACCTCAACAAGGACAGTAAAATGCTTTCTACATATGGGCTTCACTATGTCCAGATTGTCACCGTGCAACAGCACTTGCTGTTGCCACCAGTGTGCCACACATGCTCATCTCCTGTGCCTCAAACACAGGGCTCCATCTTCCCCTGGGAGACTTGGCTTATGCACTCCATCAGCTGGCAGAACCTATGGAACAGGAGCAGATGAGGTGCAAGGATGCTTTCTTCACTACAGGGAGTAACAACTAACAAAGCCATGGGAACAGCTTGGGAGAGTCCCAGTTTTGGTTACTTCAACAACATTGAACAGGGTTCATCTGTGAGAGCAGGGACAGAGGGCACACCCTACTGTCACAGCACATCCCACACATCGCACCCAGAGCTCCCCTCCCCAAAACCCCTCCTGGTTTGCAGGGAACAATGAAAATTTCTTTCACAGCACAATTATCTGAATTTATTTATCCCAGGTAAGTGGGATTTAGTTCCCTTCCTATTTTCCCAGAACATAGTGGATTGTCACATGCAGGCAGAGTGAGGTGCTGAAGTGCCTTTGTGCACACAATCTTAATTAAACAGGGATGTGGGAAGGTATGCAGATAAGAGTCAGAGGATCCAGCCTAAACAAGCAGGAAATTCTAGAAGTAAAGGCTGCCCAGCCAAGCTTCATTCAGCCCTTATGTGCTGCTTATGCAAAAGCTGGAGAAAAAGTAGCAAAAAAAAAACCCCAAACCAAACAAGTTTCAAGTGTCAGCATCTCCCTGGAACTCCTGACAAGTCTCCTGGAAGTCTTCCTCCCAGATTCTGCACTTCTATTCTTATCCTACCCGTTTTCCATACTATCTATGCCTCTTTTGTATGCATCCACTCCTACTCAAATTCCTTTTATTGCCTTCCTGTCTCAATACCCTCTCAAAAGATATTTAAGACAACAAGGCCCTAAAAAATTGATGGTTTTCTTAAGGCTCCAGATACTGGGTTATGTACTTGAATGACAAGTTTCTGCTTTTTCCCATTTTCATTATGTTTATGAAAAAAAATTTTCTGAATGGTTGCACGTGGAAAGGCTGAAAACTTTTACTGCCAATAAATCTCTACAGTTTTAAAAAGAACCACCTCAGGTATATCAAAGATAAATTATTGATTTTTTAAACCTGACTTGGAATTCTTTAGACTTAGCAACACTACTCATCTCCCTAGCAATTTTACCAGACCCATTCCTTCTCCTCCTTACCAACTTGGTGCCTGAGGGAAAGGGTGTTTTTTAAGTGTTCTTATCTGCAGCCCCTCAGGACTGTCTCCTCATAGTCCTGCATTGCTCTGCAGGACAATTTCAGTTTTCTACATTTCCAACCTCCAGATGGTGCGTGCTTGGACAATTAATTAATCTTTGGGGAACAGTGCTATCAAACCCTACCATTCTTTGCCTTACTGTGGCAAATTAAGATTTGAGGGCCTGTGAGGTAGCAGCAAAGTTCCTCTTCAAGACTCTTCTAAAGTTCCATATCAAGGGAGTTGAAACTCCATTACTTGTCTATCCTTAAAAACAGCAATATCATGGTTTTGCTGAGGTTTCATACCTATCTTCCCCACAATGTCTGTTTGAGATCATTTCAGGTCTCTGGATCAGGCATGGCAGACTCAAAAAAACCTTTAAATTTCAGAAAACTGTGAGTATTGGATAACTTGATGTAAAGAATGTCTACTGTGACTGCAATGTGTATTAGGTAATGATCTGAAAATTTAAGTAATATCACTGAATAGAAATATTTTATAGGGAAAATAAATTTTTAAAAGAAAATCAGTACAGAAGTGAGACTCCATTTTTTCATGCAGAAACTAAAATGATTCTGTAATTAAATTCCATTCAGGGATCCCATTGGTTTAGCAGCAGTCTATATTTTAACCTCATTTTCTAACAGCTCAGTACAGCTAAATTTGCAGAACACCACTATTTATGAAATTGCATTGAAATCACAAAACCAGTCTATACAAAGAAATGAAAACTTTGCAAATTCTTTTAGATACTCTAGTAAAGAGTATTTCTGCAAACAAAGATAGGCATAGCTGGAAAATTAATTTATCAAGCCTTCTGCAAGCTGCAAATGCTGATACACTTGTCGACAGCTAAAGGCTTCCTTAATCAATTAACAAAAAGTGATGTTAAAAGGTTAGTCTCAGGAAAACACTACAGTAAATTGCAAATTATATATGGAGAAGTAAAACCATGCTTAATATGAGAAAATAAGCTCCATTTAAGAAGCAGCAGTGGAATTATTTGATTTAATTTTCCGCTTTCAATCTATGCAGCCAGTCCTTCCATTGCCAACATGAACACTTAAATGTAATACACATTATTGATAGCTCAGATTTACTCACTGCTACCTAATAATTATAGAAAGAATTATTATATAGATGAAGTGATATGTTTTTTTAATAAACTTGTAGAATTTAATCACCAGGCAAATCATTTTTATGACTTCTCCAAACAGCTGTTTAATTTCTAAGTTTTTATCAAGTTAAAACATAGGAGCATTTATTTTTTAAGTATAAAAAGTAAGGGAAGATGGAATAGCAAAAGCATTACATATGCCTCAGGAACACAAGTAGGTATCATGTAATTATATTCAACAGAGCATGTGCTACTCCATCTTAAATATAAGCAGGAACACCCTGATAGTCTTGGTTTTCCAGTACTGTACCAGATCATACAGACAGATTATTTTAAGACATCAATATAAGGCTTTGAAATAACTATGAGGGATCTAATTTCAGTATTGTGTGGGTTCACTGAGTTTAGGGCTTTGAATTGTTATTTCCCTTCCCTGAAGTTGTCTTTTGGTCTTTCCTGTCCATCTCTCTTCTCCTCTTTATAAGCAGCTGTCCCACCATGCTTCTTCCTCAGCAATCCATCCTATTTCTCCATTATCCATCTTTTCCTAAGAGTACATTTGGTAATAGACAGGAAAAGCAGGTATTGAACCACTCCTGCTGCACATGTTTAGACAACTGGATTGATCTCTTCCAAGCAAAACGTGGAGGCTAGGCAGACATCCATGGGGTACACCGGGTGAGACTCCTTCTTCTGGGAACCTGAGCTCATGTACTAACAGCAATTTAATCCTGGTCCCGGTAAGTTGATATGACCATGCACAATTAAGTCACCAACTATAAATGTAAAATATCTATGACTTTTGCAAACCGAATGAATAATCTTTTTTTGTCCTTTTCTATAGCCAGTCTCCAGCAGGCCATGGTTCAAGCAGTGGTTTAGTACCAAGGCTGCCTGCAGCCCCTCTGAAATCATCCTCTCCTCCTGCCCAGAGGCAAATGGCCAGAGCAAACACATTCCTTAGCAACCAGGCTTTGGATCCTCAGAACAAACACTTCTTTGTCTGATTTGCTTTACCTGTGCATACAGATTTCTTTGAACTAGCCACTAACAGAGCAGCTCCACTTGTTCTATGTGCAGCTAAAAGTGCCTCCTGCATGCACAGGGACACTAAAATTGCTACAAATTCCCTCCCTAAATTCTTCTGTTTCATTTCCAGGCTGAATTCTGCTTTCTTCCATTATCCCTGACATTCACAGTGACTCCAGTGCTTTCTGAGTTACTGGAGATTTACACATCTGCAACTGAGAGCAATGTTTCTCTCCCCCATGGCTCCTCTGCAATGCCTTCACAGCAAGTACCTGAGCTCAGTGTTCAGATTTGAGACTCTCCCATTGAACAAGGAGCTGCTGGGATAACAGTGCTCAACAGACCACAAGGAATGCCACTTCCCAATAGCTGAAGATATATTGGAATGGTTATTGATTGTGTTATTAAGCCATACTGGGATCACGTTACTGAAGGGGTGGTGCAGGGAGCCATGGGAAACTCTTCACAACCTCTCAGGTCATAGCTATAGCGCTTCATATTTTTGTAAGGTAACATACGCTGGCAAGTACTACAGGCTTCAGCTAATCTCCATTATCAGTCTGTGAGACAGGCAGGAAATATTATCTTCCCTAATTCAGAACTAAAGGAACCAAGATGAGGAAGACTCTACAGCTACAGATGGATGTAATAGGAGAAAGAGAATTAAAATCTGAGATCTCCTGGAGCCAACTTCCCAGCTTCTCCTTCCAGGCTGCATCACCATTTCTGATCGTGATGTTACTGTAAAACTTATACACAAACCTGGCTTGAACTACCTCCCATAAGCAGCAGCTTGAAATACAACAGAAAGAGAATAAAAAATAATGATTTCTCATACTACAAAATTATTTAGATATTTTGATAAACTCCAGTATGTGGCCACTAGAGAAGAAAGAAGATACATGAAATTAAATTAATTACACTTTTAAATAAAGGCAATATTAATAGATTTCATTAATTTTCTACATGGAAAGCCTACAGAAATGCTAGATAACATTCTTCTTCTAATAACAATATTTTGATGCTTTTTTTTAGCTGAGTTCATTTAACATTTCTTGATGCTGTGACAGTCAATTTATGCAGAAACCCCCCTTCCCCCCAACAGTCAGAGACTTGGTTATTCCACTTCCCATTGCAGTAAAGATTTGAATCTTACTTTTTCTGAAAGCATCTTTAAAGAATTCTTCAAGCTGTCAGGAGAACGTTGGCTTGCAGAACTAAGCAGCAGGTCTGCATGGCTTGATATGAGAGGTTGCAGATGATTGATGTTGCTGAGAACTTCTTTTGCCTTGGCTGTGTTTTCAGGTGAATAGTAAATACACTGGTATCCAGTACTGTGATAACAGACAGTCACATAATGTCAAATTCATTTCTGCCATTAATAGCAAATGCTTACCGTGCTAAAAATCTTACCACTACTTTTG
>VXBI01005799.1:437515-475903 GCA_013397375.1 Toxostoma redivivum | reverse complement strand
CAGTCCCCCCGGCAGGAGTGGAGGAATCAATCCTGCCCAGCCAGGAGCCAGCAGCGCCCCCTGCAGGAGTGGAGGAATCATCCCTGCCCAGCCAGGAGCCAGCAGTGCCCCCTGCAGGAGTGGAGGAATCATCCCTACCCTGCCCAGCCAGGAGCCAGCGGCGCCCCCTGCCAGCTGTGCCCGGAACTGCACCGAGGGGAAAGTGCCCAACTGAGACAGGAGGAGCGGGTGGGTTCTTGTTCAGTTCTGTTATTCCTTTTCCCATATCTGTGCCTTAAAGCCCTGCAATTTCAAAGTTATTTGGAGGATATGGAGTAATATTTTCCATTCCAAGGGAGGTTCCCACCTTCCTTAGCAGACACCTGTCTCTCAAATGTCCCAAGACATTTGAATAAATATTAAATTGGCTACATTTTAAATTCTAAATTAACAAAGTTTTTGCCTGAGTATAAATAATGCAATATGGTAAATTTCTAATTTATAATGCACTTCTGAGTTGCTCCACTCCCGCTGTTAAATGCACAATTTGTGTCACTTAGTTAAATTGTCACCATCTGGGACTGGCTTAAAATCTTCCAACAATGAACATTTGACCTCCCATTTTTCACAGCCAAACCTACAGACATTAGCATCACGAATACAGTTAAAGCACAGACAGTAATTTATCTACCCCTAGATAACTTAAATTTTATGCACATTACCGAAGATACCAATTCAGTGGCTTACTTACGAATCACATGTATTCTGTCTAAAGTGGGAACTTATGATCAAAAATAAACTGCTACATTAAAAACTCTGGATAATTCATGGTTTCAGGAAATAAAACTAAACCAGATGATCAGAGCTGCTGTTATGAAAACAGGCTTGAAAGAAACTAGAAATTTGAATTAGTTTGTTTTTTTATTTCCTTAAGATTCCCTTGCCACCTTGGAAATTCTAACTTTGAATATGAGGAAAAAGGAATGATGCTATTAGTTCTATGATGATCAAACATCCACAAATCCTTGAGGCAAATGGCTAAGGCTGTATGCACAGAACATTTCCTGCTGCTCCCCTATTTTTCTTCATTCCTAACTCCATGAAGTCCAATCTCTCTCACACAAATGTATACATGCAAAAAATAGGGTAAAGTGAGCGAAGAATAACATGAAAAGCGTTAAGCATGACAGGCATTTCATTTGAGAATAAAGGTTACAATTAGATCCAACACAGATCTTAATTATTTCAACATCTCTGGGACTTTCAGTGAAATGGTATACTATTTCTGATTCCTCAGAGAATGGAAATGGGTTGAAGGCTTCAAAATCCAGGCAACAGGAATACAGAATATTGCAACATTAATAAAATCTCAAGTCACCAAACAGGGATGCTACTGAAGGAGCACACATCATATCTTTACTAAAACATCTAGGCCTCAAACAGAAATAGTCCTTTTAGACTGCTCAAATCCAAAATAAATTATTATGGTTTAAGGGAGAAAAAAGCCTAACAGACAATCCTTTTCAGTAGTGTTCCAGTTTTAACATTTTGTGAATTTAAAAGAGGGTTATTTCCAAACAGCACCATGCTAGAAATCATGTATAAAACCCACTGTGAATCACAGCACCTAATGCAGCTTGTGGGACACCTCTTTTTCTTGATGGCTAGAGCTGAGACATTAAAAAAATTGCAATCATAAGTCGATGTGTTTTGGTTAAAAAAGAGACGATTAAATTAGATTTTAAAAAAGAAAAAAAAAAGTCCTTTGTGTATCTTGAAAGTGATTTATGAACACTTCAAGCAGTGAGGCATTATATGGGTATAACTTCGACAATGTCTGATTTAAATGTTTCTGCACAACTGAGCTCGGAAAACAATAATTTGCTGTGCCATCTAGACTGATGAGAAGACAAGCCCTTCCATTTGCTGGAAGGAGAAATAATCTATACTATCAAGCCAAAAAAGACTGTATCTGAGCAAATGACTGACTTTCTCTTTTATACAGAAATAGGAAAGGAAAAAATGAAAAGAACATACTGATACATAATAATGAAAAATATTCTAAAATAAATTTATATCATACACAAGTAATTAATATTCTGCAATTATTTCCCATAGTTAATAATGATCATATTTCAGCTATTTTAATGTAAATGCCATCATGCCTTAAAATGTTTTAAAAGTATCAGATTTTCTTACTCATCTTGTGAAATTCACTACTTGCTACTAAAGGGACAGACATACTAGAGCCATGCCTCATAGACTTGACTGATGTTTATAGTGGAAGGGCCTTTGATCTGTCTTTTTGGTACAGATGAAGAATACTTTGTGAATGGGTTATAAAGCAATGGAACGGGCTTCAGATCACATATCAGAAAGTTCTATATTTTTAAATGAAAAGAAAAGCTTTTCTTGCTTTTATTTCAGACCATGTTTTTCAATATGTCTTGAAAAAAATCAATTTTTAAAAAAAAATTGAATATGACCTTCCGGATGGTAATAAACGAGAGATGAATAGCAAAAATACTGCATTTTTTGTAAATATTATTATACAGGGCTTTCCTTTTGTGTCTGCACAAAGATACACATTCTGTGTAATCGAAAACATGCCAGAATGATCTTCAGATACACATTTTCCACATTCTTCTGTTTGATCAACTTTCACAAAACATATGTCTCAGTCTTGCTTTTGTTTGGGAGCTGCAAATGCTACCAGATAGCAGTTCCTCTTGTCTGTTAATTCCACAAGTCTAAGATTGAGCAAGAAATATTTTGCAATATGCTGACACTGCTGAATATTTTGATAAACTGTTCTAATGATCAGACTGAAGGTCAAAGACATGCAAGGCATTCTGTCACAACTTGAAAGCTACCAGGGTTGCCTGAGAACTAATCTCTTCCCACATCTTGCTCTAGCTCTTCAGCTCGGTTAGCCTAGAGGAAATGGCTGCTGAATCTGCATTTTTTTTCTGTTCATTCTTTAGTCTAGCTGATTGCTCAAGGTGTCACTTCTTCCTTCAACAAAATCTTCAGAAAATCTGCCCCCACTGTAAAACAGAAAATTTAAATTGCAAAAGGTGCCCCTGAGGACCTGGGTGCTATGTGTCCTCAAAGCATCTTTATGAAGCCAAATAAACAGGTGCATGCAAAATAACACTGTTGTCGCCACAGCAAAATAAATTTCTCCATTATAAGATTGGGAATGGTCCTTTCAAGTATTTATTTAAAGCAGACCCTCTCCTGAACATTCATTAAATGAGACTGTATTGAGAGCTTGCTCAGCCCTATCTTTCAACTCACCCAAGTTCTTGAAGTTGAAAAGCCAAACCACGGAGTTTTCTCTGAGCTGCCCTCAAAGATAGCACGAAAGATGAATTTTGAAGGCTTCCTCCTTTCTGCTTTCTGGGAATTCACACACAAGTGACCATTTCCCCAGTTCTGGCAAGTGATTAGCTGAAAACTGCAGTGCACTGTTTTCAGTGTTCTAACTTAAGTTTGCTAGCCTGACTCAGGCTCTATTTTAAGAAGAATCTGACAGGATAGTAACATAGCTACTCCAGTTATATCATCCTGAAGACAGACTTTTGCTTTTCCAGGAGAACCCAGAAACACAAAGGAAACTGTCAGAGTAAACTTCTTGTACCCTGTCCTTAAAAATTGCCAAAACATATGGTGTTTCTGAGGGATGCAGGAAAATCTAAGCAGCAGGGCAAATGTAAGGTGACGTGCAGGTTCTTCAAATAGGCCTGAAATGCCTTGATAGAACCTGGACAAAGCTCTCACCCAGCATCTCCTCTCCCCTATTTCCAGCAACTAAGAAACATGGGCATTGTCTAGTGATGCCTATGAGATACTGCAATGTGTGTCCTTCCAGGAATATATTCCCTTCCTTATAAAGCATCTTCTCTTTTCTCCAATAAAGAGAAATCACAGAGAATAATTTATCTCACAGCTATCCTCCATTTTGGGAAGTTGTACTCTGCCAGCATGGATATGCTGCAGGACTGAGCTAGTGAGAAATGGCTCATTTTCTGAAAGCTGAGCACTGTGAGAACTGTAACGTTCTTCATATCATATGACTTAAAAGGATTATTTCTATTGTATGATTTATATCTTGCAGCTCCAGTAATAAATTATTATGATAAAAAACCCACAAACCATGATTGCAATCACATCAATCAGGTAGTAAAGGAGCAGATACTTTAAGAAATGTCTTTAGACATTTTCTTCAGCAGAAAACATGTCCTTTGTAGGCCTCCATATGATGGGGATAAGGCTGCCCATACCAATTTGCTGACAGCAAAATATTAACACAAAGTTCATTGATGTGTCTTACATGATCAATGATCATGTTTCATTGGCAGATTTCAGCACCAGAGGTGGTCAGGGAAATGAAAGATTTTTGAAGATTTAACAGAATTTTTATATTGTATAGGGCAAGCAAGATCCCCTCAATAATACAGCTTTCAAAGCAACTAGATCTGCTGGGTTTTGTTTGGTTTTAATATTGATGCCAACTCCCATTCAACCTAGAAGTCAACAGCAGATTTGTATAATTTCTCTTTTATTCTTTAAGATATTGTATCCATGAATTTTTTTTGGGCATTGAATATAATGGAATAGATTTTCTCTGCACTGTCATGATAATTTAGATCAGAGTACTTCCTTCCTGCATTCTCTTTGGAATGCTGTAACACCTCAGTCAGCACCATCAGTTGAAGCACTGAGCAGTCACAACTACGAGTGCTGCCAGTGACAGCTGTGCCTGCTTGAAAATCTTAACAGCTATAGCAACAAACACAAATGCATCCAATTCTTAGGAAAAAAATGTAACACTTCCGTGCATGTTCAACAGTGAACAAAGCATCTGAGTTTCACAATAAATGGAAACCTTCAATTTTGATTAATCTTATTTTGGCTTTCTGAAAAATAAGAGTAGCTTGTTTTTTCAAGTGTACTAAAAATACTTTTTGCTTAGCATACACTCAGGGCTGTCAGAAATAAAGCTGCTACCCTAAGCTACAGTTTCTGAATTGAAAAATTGTCTACAGGTACATTCCTCTTAGCACAAGAATTGCCAAAGAGATGCCGCATTCTGAACAGCTTTTCAAGCACAAATATACCTCCAGCTTCCTGAAATACGAGGGGGGAAAAAAAAAAATCACAATTTTGAATCATTAAGGTTGCAAAACATCACTGAGTCCAACCTTTGACAGAACAACCACCGTATCAAATAAACCACAGCACTGAGTGCCAAGTCTTGTCTTTTCTTGAACACTTCCAGGGATGATGACTCCACCATTTCCCTGAAAAGCCTGCTCCAATGCACAACAACCCTTTCCATGAAGAAATCCTTCCTGATGCCCAACCTGAACATCCCCTGACATAGCTTGAGGCCATTTCCTGTGTTTATTCAAAATTAGTCTTAACACTAAAAGTAGAGCATGCTTCAATTTTCAGCAAAGCAGGAAAATAAAGGAAATATTTTATTAATGTAACGTCCAATCTTACTAGATTTTAATCTTCCATTCATTCAGCAGGATAAGCTCTTTGTCTCCTCAGTGAACTCACAGCATTTTAATGCAACCTTAATGGTATTTTCTCAGCTACCAGAAAGAAAGAATACTTACTTTCGCCTTTCTGCCTCGAATTTACTCAGCAGTTTCCGTAGACCACCATTCTTAAATCCTTGGAAATGCGCTGCCGGGGCTCCCACGGTGATAACATCATACAGAGCATCTGGAATGGGAATAGAGAAACACAGCCATTTGAATGCTCCTATTCCCAAGTCATGGCAACACTGTGACATCTAATCCACAAAAAGTAAGGACAAGTCTACATCATTTCCAGGGAATAATTAATAATCCATGTCCCAAGAAGGCCCAAGAGCTAATCAATCTTTCCATACAGCCACCTGCACACTTTAAAAAGTTCATCTGATTTATGGCTACATCTAAATTATGTGCTGCAGTGTAGAACAATATTCCAGCTCTGCAGTTTACAAAGCTGCCAAGTAAATTGGCCCATTGTGTATTTCACTTTATTGCCCCTTTCATTATTTAACTTGTAGTCATGTTGAGATGTACAAATTCAAGCATTTTAGAGTCAAAAGAGACCATTATGATGGAATACTCTGACTGAATAATAGAGGCTACAGAATTACAGTTAATGATTCCTGCATCAAACTTATGTCTCTTGGCTGAGTGAAGGCATCTCTTTGTTTAGGCATCTAATCTTGATTTAAAGATTGCAAGTGACAATGAATTCACTGCATTCCCAGAGAAGTCAATCAGACTAGCAAAAATCCCTACTTCTTTTCTAGTTTCAATTTGTTTAGACATAATGCTAATGTACTTTCAGATAAAATGGTGTTTAATGGTAAGTTGGAGAGCCCTGCTCTACAACATACACTAACTTTTTATATATGTTTATGAACTCAGGGAAAGACTGTTGTTCTCAGCTCAGAAGCTACCAGAATAGGCAAAAACCACAATACTGAAATTCTTGCTGAGTAAACAAACTGTTGTCTCTTTCTGTATATACCTAATGTCTTATGGCAGAGGGGATGAACTTTTTGTGTGGATAAATGCTTACAGAACTGGAGGTGAAACATCATTTTTAAAAGAGCTTGTGATTGATTGTCAGTGTAGAGATGAAGCTTTAATTACATCCCACACCACAGTAATTATTTCTTCAAAGTTTAAATTTACATTTAAACTAAGTACCTGTTTTGTACCTGAACTTACTGAAAGTATAAAAATACAGTTTAGCATGCCTAATTCTTAAAATGTATTTCTAAAGGGAACATTACAGGATGTTTTTTGAGAACTGTTCTATTCATCAAGGAAGTTTCCCATGTAAATTAAAATCTAGTCCTCTCCTAAAATAGAACTTTTATTGCATTCTGATGATAAATATCCCTGGAAGCAAGAACACTGTACAAATGATTCACAGTTAATGAACTATGCTTTACTTCCCAAGCTGAATCTCAGAACATATTTGCTCAAATTGATTTGAGCTCTAATGAGTTGGTGACTCTTCAATATCCACTTACAAGGAGAAGTGACATAATTTCATTAGCCTAAGGTGAGCTTCAAGATACTTAAAGAGCCCATTTTTTCAGGTCTTAATACAGATTTATCCAGAATACATATTCTTCGGCTATTAGAGCTCCATTGGTACTTGACAATAAGGAGCGCTATTGCTTAAAATCAAGATAAGAGATGAACTCATCAGGGTTCTGAATATGTTTAGAGATAACCCTGGTTCTGACTGTTTTAAAAATAGACATGGCCCTGTTTATAGCAACTTTGGAAGGGGGGGATTTATCCAGAAGGAAGCCTTTATTCAGCCTGTGGTCTCTTCTCAGCATGGTCGAGGAGCAGCTGAGATAGAAACACACCCAGCCCAGCTGAGCACCTGCCTCACACAACCTGCACGGATGGCAGAGTGAGGATGGCAAAGGATGAGGAGCAAACATCCCCGCCTGGTGATGGGCACAGGGCAGTCTCACTGCACTTACCAGAGCAGCAGAGGAATGCCTTGTGATGTGCTCTACTTACACATCAGTGGAGCTCCTTGGGAAGGTCGTGCAGTGTCAGCATCAGTGCACTGCTACAGGAGTGCTCCAGTGACTCATACCCATCAGGGAAGAGCAGGCTACTGCTGACACCCCTCTGCAGTGAAGACAGAGCTTAAAATGCAGCAGAGCTCCACAGGAGCCGTATCTCATTATCAAGAACAGCTCAATCCCAATTTTGAGTCAACCTGCCTGCCTCCACAGGAGGCAGTCAGCGTCTCAAACTGGCCAGATGCAAAGCAAAAGTCACTTCAGTTCACCAAATCTATTTAAAACAAGCACATGTTGCAAACAGGAACAAAAGCAAAGCTATGTCAATATATAGATTTAACTCTCTAGTATGATGAACAGAGCACAATGTGGTGTTTATCAAATGGATAGGGATACCATTGACTCATAGGGAAATATGTATTTTTCTCAGAGCTATTCCTACTGAAAGTTTAAGCACACTTTCTCTGCCATATTAGTATCCAATAACAGCCCAGATCAAAGTTCAGGAAAAGTAAACCTGTTGTTATACATGTCAAACACAAAAAAGCACATACCAATGTTTATGTACAATAGATGGGATTAAAACTCAGCCTGCATTCCCAAAATTAAGGTATCCAATACTGTAAGGGTTAATGACAGCTCTATGGATCATTAGCTTGTTTAAGTGCCACCGCTATGAATTTTTATTCTCCCCCCTCCAATGCCATTCTCCTCGCTATATTCCAGGATATATGGATATATATGGATTGATATATGCCAAGCAAAGCATGAGCTGAGAAAGACCAACTTAATATCCAAGTGCTGCCTACTCCAGATTAATTAGCAACTGCTAGAAACTGTTCAGACTGTATATATCTAATACAAGACACAATGAACATTAGTTAAGGAATAGAGGCAGAGTTTTATAATTTAAAGATCCAAATTTAGAAGACAACTAGAAAAATTCTAACATTTATCTCTTTCTTTCTGCCCTTTTTGATTATGGATTAACCATGTGCCCCAAACAAAATGGTTTTGGAGAAGAAGGGGGAAAATTCATAAAAAACCAAAACAGAAGTCCAGTACTGTAAAAGTTGTGGGTGCTTAAGTCATATATTTAATTTCAGTTTTAATTTAGCAAATAGACATACAGTGTCCTGTTCACAAGGAGGTTTTCTTGAAAAGACATAATATTAAGCTTCTGGCCACCATTACAAACCTAAAAACGCTTTTGAGTTAATTAATTGACTTCAAAACATTAAATTAAAATCTCTGCTGTCACATTATGTCACTATAAATCCCCATCTTGTTAAAACGTTTTGAGGCACAGTTTTTTAGTAAAAGAAATGACAAAATATTGAACCAACCAGTACCTAACAGATAATTGGAAGTCCCTGTGTTCCAATTTGGAAGTGGATGAACATCAGCCTCACACAGTATAAAACAGGAGTTTTAGCACTGTTTGTACTTATTGTTTTATAATCTTAGATTCAGAGTGTATTAATAACACAAAAACTTTACAGAATGTGATTTCTGTGTTTGTAGTGACAGCAAATTTAACAGTTAATTTATCAACAAATTATTCCCTGTGCCATGATTTGGTCATATATATGTCAGTATAATCTTTGCTCTGTAAAGGAAGCTGCTAAAATCATATGCAAGCAGCAACACAATTCTGTGTTAAAAAGAACCACAGATGATGTTACAGAAAGTTATCCCCTCTTTCCAGGAGATGTTGGAAGTTTGCAGTATTTTCAGCATAATCATGAGGTATTTGCACTTAACACTGAGAAAATGCTTATGTGGGGTAGGTGGACATGACAGGGTAGCACTGCTTAAGTTGATTTAGAACCAATCAGTTCTGAGCTCATTATAACTTCCTAAGAAATAGGATAAATTAAGTTTAGAAATAATCCTGTCCTTTACGGAACTCTGTATCTCCCATCACCTGAGCTGGTGAGCTCATCCCAGCACTCTCTGGGAGGAAAAGCATTGTATTGTGCTTTATCACTACCTCTGGTGGCAAACTGGTGGGGGGTGGGAAGAAAAGCCACCTTAAAACAAGAGCATTAAGTCTGTTTTTTACAGGATTATGATCACAATGAAAAATTAAGTGGATGCCTGAGAAGGATGTGAATCTTACTGAGCACTGTGCAGTGTGTCACTACCAATCATGACAGTATTAGTTCTGCACTGTTACAACAGAATATTTTTAACCATGCACAGGTTACCAATACATTTCAGTGAGCATATATTCTGCATTTACTTATTTGCTTGAAGTGTCATAGGACAAAATGAGCAGATCTCTGCAAGGTATTTTTAGAAAGGAACTTAGAAGAAATTTAGTTAACCACCCCTTGGTTTTCCAAGATCTGCAGTAAATGTCCACAACTTGTGGCATCAGAAGATGAGGCAGAGAAATTCCTTGCACAGCTTTAGCTCTGGACTTGATTTCTAAATTTCAGTGTAACTGTATTTCAAAGCATTGTTGTACTTGGGGAATTTCTTTACCTTTCAATCGAGGACTATGCACATGCATTCTTTGCAGATGAAGATTTATTGGGATGAATTCTAGTGTTTTTTCTCCTTTGCTACAGCTTGACTTAAAGGAAGAACCTGAAAAACAAAAGTTTAAAGAATCATTGTCTTAAGCACCCAGATGTTTTTGTATTCCTTTTAAAGTGAGGACGATACTTGTATGTCAGGAGTCATCTTTAATTAAATTTTAATGTGCAATTTTATGTTACAAGACGAAAGGTTCACTGAGTCTCAGCATGTATCCATACTGGGAGCAACAAAACAGCTTTTAATTCACAGAACAATCCAATTTTTTATTCTAGGAGATAGATACCTTTCCCTGCTGTCTAGAAACAGTCTGCAGTCTGCTAGAGAAAATGCAGCAGTTAATGTTCATTATGTTTATTCTGTGCTAAAACCACAAGGGTACAGAGCTATGATGGCACTGCATTTTTCCAAGTAATGTTTTTGTCTTCAAAGCTAAGAATTCTTCCTAGAAAGCTCAAATAAAGAAACACAAACTATCTTAAGGAAAGCTATATATTAGCTCACAGGAGACATGATACCTTGGAAAAAAAACCAAAAAAAATATTAATATGGCTGCATATTTCATAAGTATAAGATCATGAGTAGTTTTATGGAGTGCAAAGGAATACAAATAAAGTCTGACAGTATGAAAATGTAATTTACCTGGACATATTTGATACAGAATCTGTATAAAATAAAAGGGTATAGATTAGGAAAGAGAGGTGGTCTTGTCTTCTAACTCAGACAGCCCAACATTTACCTAATTCACTTTTTCAACACACTATCATTTTGCCAACTATTAATTATTAGAACTAAAATCTCTCTAATTCAGATAGAATTTTAAAATAAACTTTGTCAAGGTTTAGCCTTTTTTTGAAATAAACACACAAAAAGGTAAAGGAAATATTTTAAATGTTTTTTTGCTTGCTCAGTCAAGACTTGCTAGTGTTGATCTGTTGAAACTGCCATAATTTCCAGCAGGACTAAGCACTGAGCCTCCCAACACAAACTACTCTGCCAGTGGACACCAATGATGCTCCAGACCAGCCAAATCTAGTTAGGCTGCTCCCTAAGCTTTGGAACTTAAAATAATAACAACACATGTGAAGAGCAAAGCTAGTAAGAAAAGCAATTTACAGGAGTCAAAATTTCAGATTAGATAGGAAACCCAAGGATGCAGATTGAAATCAGCAGCTGTTGATGATGCAATGTGAAACCTGCATCCGAAAAACACAGGCAATTGGGGGGTAGTCAAGGCAACTCAAATTATAAGAAAAGAAATGAGAATAGTGCAGGGAAGAAATCTATAAGTAATTTGGAAAGAGAACCGAATGGGTGGAGATTATTTCTGAGAATTCAGCTGAAACCAAGTTCAAAGCTTAGGGAATAACTGGACCTGAGATAAGGAAACTGGCTGAACAAGTAGATGGAAAGGACAGGTGGAAGAAGAGCAGGAGGGAGAAGAGCCTGCTCTCAGGAGTACACTTCTTCCCTGAGCAGGAGCACAAGACATGCAGCATTGCTGAAATGTGTTTTTCCTTTTTTCAGGGGAGACCTGTGAAGCAAGTATCCCTTCCCACCCAGTGCCAGAAAATTTCTGGATAAGGACCACCCAGCTGCTATCAGTTAGTAGATTTGCTCAGGTATGAAATCCATTCAGTGGAATTAACATCTCAATCTGTATTTACCAATAGCATCCATGCCATTAAACTAACTTTAAGTACAGTCTGTTTTTAAGTAACATGGGAAGTTCTATTTAAGAACTAAAAAAAATAGTACATTCCCTCAATTAAAATAGTTCTCGTTATTACTGTTGCAAAATCAAATTCTTCAAAGTTAGGAAATACCAGAATACAGATGCAACTTTCATCTGACATCCACCTGTGAAATGGGCTTTAGTAATGTATCACGTATCAGCTTTCACCAGCTCATTCAATGTTCTGTGTCTTTGCTGCTCATTTTAGAAGCAGTGATTCAATATCTTGTTTCCAACTTTTATTTCATTTAAACATGTTGCTCAAACCTCCCTCAAAGTCAAGGTTATTAATTTCCTCAAACCTGTCTACTCTATAGATATTAACAGTCTCCAAGGGCTTTACAAATTTTTATAAAATAATTTTAACTGGCTGAATTATAATTTCACTCATCCTAATGTCAGATAATAAACATTTAAGAAACAATGCATCAATATAAGATAGGGAAGAACTTGTCCTGCAGTACACTCATTATAATGCAACATCACATTTCCATTTTGGAAGCACAGCTCCCACTGGGTTGAACTGCATCCATAAGTACCAAGCACTTCTGCAAAACAACTTGTGTCTAGTGCCAGGCTTCCAAAAAAAGAACACACTAACCACTTCTCAAGTCTGACTTGCCTACATAGGAACTTTGTGACAGAGGAAGGGATAGTGTTCAGTTTTAGAGAACAATATTCAATTGTCTTAGCCTTGAGTGTCTTTTTTCCTCCTTCTAGGGTTGGATGAATAATAGATTTTTCAGTTTGATGACTGAAACAAAAAAACAGAGTAACTTGAGGGGTAAGAAAAATCATTCGGGGATGATTTCAGGTCAAACTGAAGCAAACAAATAATTTTTAAAGTTCCACTCCATCCCAGTATCACCAGATCTGTGGTTTAGACTCACCTGAAATTAGTGGAGTTTTTCTTACCTAACCCTTATATCTTCCTTGTATGCTTCCTTACAATAAGAATGCTTTACATTCTCTAAAATTCTCACATTACTGAGGATAAAAGTGTTTGCCAAAACAACGCAAATTTGAAATAGTCTTAACTTTCTTAAACCTCCATTTTCAATAAATATGCTGCTAAACCAAAATTGCTGTCTAACACTAACGTGACACTTCTATAGCGAACTCAATTTAAAAAAGAAATTAAGTGGTCTCCTAACAACCTTCTCCATTAAATTCCACAAACAGTTTGGTTGAGTTGAAGTGGGCATCACTCAGAAAGACTGAGTGAGATTGTGTTGGGGAAGCACAAAAATATTTTGGAGAAATTTTATTTGCAGATGCTGTCTGCCCTTCTGAACACTTCAACCCAAACTCAGGCTATATTCTATGATCAAGAAAGACACCTGTGCTTATTAAACTGAAAAGCAACATGGTTTTTGGTGTGCCTTGAAATATGTTGACCTGAATAGGCTGAATTAAAATTGTGTTCACATCCCTAATCTTAGCAATTGCTACTTCATAAGTACTTGAATTTCAAGTGTCTACAATTTGCTCCCAACATAACTACTTGTGCAACTACAGTATTAAGTCAAATGTCTGGCTTGCTTTTCTTATCAAAGACTATAATCTTGTTTTTTTTAAGTTATGAAGTGTATTGTTTATAGAGAAGAAATGGACAGATTTACACCTCATCATTATTTCGCATTTTTGCTACAATTATTAGGTTGCTTTGTTTTCTGATAAATGTCCCTGCTATTTCATATGTGCTGGTTCAGTTTCCCAGGTCCACTTTATTTCTCTCAAGACTCAATTAAGATAGGTCCTTTAACATTAGAAACCCTTCTAGAAAGTCACTTTGCACAATACAGGTCTTGCAGGGTTTATGTTTAATAAATTATATTGTCTATTTTTTTTAATCTCAAAATGTCCTTTCAATATTTTCCTGCAAGTTATAATTATTACATTGGTTTTTCCATTAGCAGTATTTATTGGCTTGCTTATGGCACTTTATGGAGTGCTTTTGAGATGTAATTAGCCAAAGATTGAAAATACATATATATATATATTATTTAAAACAGAATCACAGGAAGTGTCATACTGGGTTAGACAGTAGTCTGCCAAAATTGGAACTGGAATATTCTGATGATGACAAACAAGTGTAAATACAAGAAATTACTTTTGCAAACAATACGGAAATTATTATACAATATTTAGTGCAACACATGAGCTTTTTCCCCCAACAAATATTTAAGCCATTGAACAAACTCCCAAAAACTGTACTTTCAGTTAGAGACTGGTTTTTCTTCATACACTAAAAAAGATTTCTCTTTTTCTGTGACCAAGAACACAATCCCAGAGCAATCTGGTAAGAGAAATACCATGCTCAGTCCCATATTAGAAGATAATAGCTAAAGGATAGAAGTACAGTTTTAATGGGAGGCAAAGATGTGTCTCACCTAACAAGTGCAACAGATTCATTATACTGAAAGCAAATGCATCCAATTATCTATAAAAAGAAATTATTCTTATTTATGTTAGTTGTATAATGAACCTGATTGCTCCATTTCTCTGTGCACCAAGTTTTGGTTGGAATATGTAGAAAGCTAGAAGTAAAGAAAAAAATACTGCAAATACTTGACAAATATTTGCCAGTTTTTCCCCAAGATGCTAGCATCACTTCTACCTCTATTGTGACAAATATTCATAACTCTAATGTACATTTCAGAAATATTCTAGTGTTAATCTCTGACATGCACTGCTATAACTACATAGACAAAATTGTGGGAGCAAGGCCAGAGAGAGAACATCTAATGGTAGAAGTATAGAGCAAAACAGAATTTGCAAGCAATAATTACAGCATGATCATTGAAAACACATTGAAAGCAGCAACAATGACAAGGCCTTTGCTGTAATTCAGAGCACACCTGCCCATTTCCTTGTGGAATACCTCAAACTGGGCAGGGAGAGGCAGAAAGGCCTTCTGTAAACAGAAAACTGATCAAAATACAGTGTGATTCAGGAAATTATTCTGGTAGTCTTGTAAAATAGAAAAGAATTATGTAAGTTCCTTGAATGATTTGTGAACAACCAAAAAAAAATTAAAGAGAAGAAATCATTTGTTCTGCTGACTTTTCATCATCTTTTTGTGAATAAGAAATTCTACAGGAGGAAAATATCAGCTGTCTTTTCTGCACATTAGTCACTGATGCTATCTTATTCCCCTGGCATGTGGACACTTACAGTACAATATAGACCCTGACCACAGGATTCTGTTGGATATTGAGGGAACAAGCTCTCAGTGCAGATGAGAATCCAAGACCACCACCTCCACATGAAAAAGAGCAAGGCAGCACTTACTGCTCTGTCTAGACTGAGGGTATATTTGCACTGCCCACCCCATATTAATTCTCCACTTTCCTGGCACAGTATGGGCAAAGAAAACTACTACACTGAGGACATGCATGGAAATCTCATGAGGTTTAACAAGACTCAACCTGGGTTGGGGCAGTCTCTGATATCAACAAAGGATTGGGATGAGCAGATGGAGAGCAGCCCTGCCCAGAAGGACTTGGGGGTGCTGGCAGAGGAGAGGCTGGGCATGACCAAGCCATGGGCACTAACAGCCCAGAGAGCCAAATTCCTGTCTGGAATTCAAATTCCCTTGTCCTGGGCTCTTCCAGAGCCCCGTGGGCAGCAGGGGAGGGAGGGGTTTCTGCCCCTCTGCTCTGCTCTGGTGAGATCCCACTTGGAACACTGCATCAGCTCTGGGGTCCCAGCACAGGGAGCACATGGACCTGCTGGCGTGACTCCAGAGGAGACCACAGAGATGTTTAGAGGGATAGAGCACCTCTGCTATGAAGAAAGGGTGAGAGAATTGGAATAGTTCAACCTGGAAAAGGTCAGGCTGACCTAACTGCAATCTTTCAGAACATAGAGGGAGGTTACAAGAAAGCTGGAGAGAGATCATTTACAAGATCATGTAAACAGGACAAGGGGGAATGGATGCAAACTGAAAGTGGGGAGTTTTGGATTAGGAAGGAATTCTTTAATGTGAGGGGGGTGAGGCACTGGAACAGGTTGCCCAGAGTTGCTGTGGATGCCCCATTGCTGGAAGCATTCAAGGCCAGGCTGGATGGGAGTTTGAGCCACCTGGTCTAGAAGGTGTCCCTGCCTGTGGCAGGTGGGTTGGAACTTGATAATCTTTAAGGTCCCTTCCAATCCAAACTATCCTATGATTCCAAGATTTTTATGTGTTTTATTCCAGCTGAATACACCACCATTTCACAGCTAACAATGCAGTAAATTCTTAAAAATTCCAGAAAGTAGGCTACTTCCATAAAATCACAGATTCCTACCTGTATGCTTCCCAAGCTCTGCAAGGGTGTCCTGGTACACGCTCAACATCTGATCACAGTGAGCAATTACACTCTTGCGCATGTTGTCCCAGTGAGGAGCAAGTTCTCCCAGGTCTTTAAGTTCCTGATTCCTGTACCAAAAGGCAAAAAGAGAAGGCACTAATTAATTCCTTGATCCATTAGGATTCATCCAAATGAATCTAAAACAAGTTTGTTGCAAAACATCAGGAAGATTTCCTAACTGAAATAAAATCTGTTTTCAGAAGGCTTGTAAGATCTGCTTTTCATCTCTGTTTTACAAGTACTCAATAAAGAATGTCAGAAGATAATGCAATAATTTTTGTGCTCAAAATTCATCTGGTATAAATGCAATAGACTTTAAACTGAAATACTATTTTTTTCATGGAGGAAAGAAGACTTCCAGGCTCCAGAGAGCTATGCTGAGAGCAAATGACTTTTTGTGAAGAAGTATTAAACACCATTGGAAAGAATACAAAGTTTGCTTTTCCCCCCCAAAACTTGCAATTTTGATACACTACTCTTTGGATAATTTCTGCTTCATAAACATATTTGTAGCAGTGTTTCTACAAAAACCAGTTTAACCAATGCACCAGCCCTCATCACATTTCTTCAGCATTCAAAACAAAACACACACACACAAAAACCCCCAACAGCACTCCCCTAAAATGTCATGTCCAGCCTTACAGTATTCATGAGGTCAAAACAGCAGTGCTATGGTAACCAAACATGCCACTGGAGATCCAAAAGGAAATCCAAAAGGAAATCCTTTAGTCAATTATCAGTTTTCCTGTACAGTCTTGAGAGCTGACATGAGATAGAGATCATTTGAATTTCCTGTACAAACAAGCTTAGTACCCTGGGCTTTCTGTTTGGTTTTCTCTCTTGCAAAGGAAGTTTCTCAAAGTATCCCAAAGACACTTTGTGGGATCTGCTTTTAAGGAAAAGGAAAGATCTTGAGTCAGTCTTCAGTCTGGAATTGTGCAGAAGAAAATGCTTGCAACACAACCACTTTTCCTCATTTTCCTCAGAGCATCAAGAAGATTTCACTGCAATTCTTGGAAGTCTCCAGAAAGGCTTCCAGAGGACAGCCCTTGCATACAGAAAAATTATGGAAGAAAAAGGAAAAGTGGAGGAGAAGGGGTGGAAAGAGGAAGGAAAACAGCAGTGAGCCTGCAGCACAGAAACCTAGAGTTCACTTATGTGCACTAGTCAAGAAGTATTAAAATTATTTCTTAAACAGAACAGCCCCACACGGGTATAGTGATGTTTTCCCCATCATTATTAGCTTTGCATTAGTGTGGACAGTGTTAGAATAAGCTCCATAGGCATAACTCAGCTCCTGGTGTAGATGACAATCAAAACCAAACAGACTGCACTGGAAGCAGAATTAAAGCATTTCATTTATACACATCCTTGAAAATATCAACATGGAAACAAATATGAACACATGAACTTGCTGAGAGTTTCTTAATGACATGATTACTTTTTGCCATTTAATTGCTCCTGAAGCTGAACCAATTCAACTTTCCTCCATCAATACAAAATAGCAATGTAGTATAAGGATAATCTGCCATGAAAGGATAAACCCAACATTCTCAATGACCTTTTTCTTTCTCAATGCCAGTTTTCAGCAGCTTAACATGAGGTGTCCCTTTAAATTAAAATCTTAGGGTTTCCTTCTCAGAAAAGTGTGTAAAATTTTTCAGGGTATGCAATTTTGTTTATGTGCAGTGAAAATATTTTGGCCCTTAATATTTATGGTGTCTGATTTAATAGTTTTAGCAACAATGTTTGGACCTGGCTGGCTTCCAAAACTTTACTACTCCTTCTGTACAGGAATACAGAATTCTGTCCAAGAACTGTATCCCTGCCTCTATCCAAGCTCATGCCTGGAGCTGTTGGTCTCAAGCTGAAGTTAAAAAACAACAGGAAAAGAAACCTTTTATCTCAGACTAAAACATCCAACCAAATCCAAAAACTTGTTTAACTGGCTGACTATGAGTTAACTCCACTGACACTAATAGCAATGGGAAGGGGAAACTCAAATCCCTCAATATTAATTTTAATAGCTTTTCAAGAAATATCAAATTCTATCCCAATTACTGGTGACAAGGTTGATATTTGTTTCTTCTAAGAAATGTGTACAAATCACTGAAGTAAAAATTCAGCCTTCAATATGTCACAAAAAAAGACACATCAACGGTGCTTAAAGTGAGAGTACAGTGCTATAGCAATCTAGAGCATATGCAACATGGAAACTTTGAAGACTACATTTTCTAACTTCTTCTTCATTTTAAAATACAGCAAAATCAAAACCATTAGAAAACAGGATTATATGACAGACACTTCCTCAGAAAATAGACTCATTGCACACTTTATATCTTGATTATTTTTTTAATGGAATTATAGAAGACAGAGGATTTAAATAGGATTTATGTCTTGTGGTTTATTTCCAGTTTGTCATTGCTGTTGTTGACTCAATACAATTCTGAGCTATGGATGAAAAAAGAGTTGTCTTTTCTGTATCTAAACTCCATCAACAATACTCCATAGTACCAAGCTTTATTATTACTACCTTTTCCAAAAGTAAACAGAATGGAAATAACATCATATTTTTCATCTTTGAAAGTTTATAGTTCATACTAATACTCACCATTTTAGACATTTTTAATAATATTTTAATACTTAGATGATAACTCATTTCACTGAATAATTTTAACACATTTCAACCAGTAATTGTGTCAAACAACAATTGTGCTATTAAAAAATTAATCTTTAAAATAGATATTGGTTCTATAGAGGGCAAATCAGTCACTGATCCAACTTTTCAATGCATCCGTGGAACTCTGAATATCTTGTCAACTGAACAGGAAGCTTAGAGCAAACTCTGTGTTGTTAAAACAGAGCTATTTATCATTTTATCCCCCCACTCCAAATCTTCTTTCAAAGTCTTTTCCAGATAATTGCTTTTATCACCATGACAGATCTTGTTCTCTGCATCAGCTTCAGCTCATCTTACAGAATGAAATCCAAGCTTTGTCTAGAGCTGTTTGTCTTTGCTGTTCAGCTCCTCAAAGTGCCTCCTGCACAGTCTTTTCTGTCACTGCCCAATGGAAATTCCACCAAGAACACGTCTGAGCCTCCACTGTCTCCTGCCTTCATTAATCAGCTACATTCCCCTGTGGCCTTGGCATAATCTTGGCCCATTTTTATCTAACCAGAATGTGGATGTAAACAGTCTGTCTCATTCCTCATTCTCCACCTTAAATACTAGCTAATTAGCTAATTTTTAAGTCTCTTTTTGGTACATTCTGGTTTTCACATGCATTCTTTCCTTTGGTAGACTAATTATGTGCCAAGAAGTCCATTATCAACAAATGGCTGGGAACTCCAGGCTCACATGAATATTCTATCTTTGACTTACCAACTCATGCTTATTCATTTTTGAGAGCACCTTGGGTGCATGATTATAGTAAACCACTAAAAATACCTGAAAGAGGCACAATGAATTTCCTGTATGTTTCATGTTGGTAATTTCTACTTAAAGAGCTCCTGCTTTGTGCCATGCACTTTAATGACAGCAGTATCAGAAAAAGACTTGCTCATCATTTTAGATACAACAGCTTAGAGGTCTCTGAAGGAAGCAAATGCGGTGCTAAAATACAACCCCTTGATTTCTGCAGGGAGCACTTTGAATGAGTGGTATGCATCATGTGGCAAAATTATCTGGAGGAAGTCCCAGTATTAAAATCATGTTTCTAATGAACTTGTTTCTGCAAAGCTGCCATTGACAGTCCAGATACCTTTGTGGACTGCACAGTGAAAACCTGTGGTCAGTGACAAAAAACGAAAATAATGCAAGACATCAGCAAGATGTGAAGATGAGCAAGAGGAGTAAAAAGGGGAAAATCCCTCAAAGAATTTTCTTGGGTGTGATTACTCTGTCTCAGAAAAAGAAACAGCAGAAATAGGCACTTGCATCATTAAGGACACAGCACAAATCCTGACAAATTGAAAGATGAAATTGAAAAGATCAGTGCAATTAAAAGGAGATAGTTAAGAGAATATATGACAAAAGCACATAAACCAAAAATTCTGTATGAAGACGAAGTAGCAATTTTTTATACATGCAGCTTCAAAAAAACAGTGATGCAATTCCTAGTGAAGGAAACATGATAAATTCAAAACCTAAAAAATGAAGTGATTTTGGCCTCCACCAAGCAAAATTGCCTTCTGAAATCCACTTTCACAAAACATCAGAAGCAAAGAGCTTGGAAGGATTCAAAACAAGATGAGACATTTCTGCAGATTATATTTGCAAAACTTCTGTAACATTATAACAGCATGAAAATTCTGAATATTTATCAAACAGGAGCTTTGGAGTAAATATACACCATAAGCTTTGGGATAAGACTCAATCACTCATACAGAAAGGAAGCTTAGAAGCTTCTTTCTAAGGAAAGGAGCACAAGAATTATTTTTCCTAACAAAGTTCACTTTAAAATGTATGGATAACCATTTCATTTTTTTTTTTTTTTTAAGAACTGAAGCAGATAAAATTACTCTCATTTTTCTTTGCTACAAGATATGCTTCTGTGATATATAGGCAATAAACTCCAGACAAACAATGTAACATTCCTTCTAGAAATAAAATAATCATAGTTTTTTCATTCTATTGTTTCCAAAACAGGCAAATAATTATTGAGGAGTTAATCCTACCTGGGAGGAAAAAAAATTTTAAAAAGCAGTCTGTTTCATTCTTTACTAATAATTTTCGTTTAGAATCTCTTGAAAACAGTTGCTCTTTTTGTCTTCTTAAAGAATTTGCCAAAGTTATTCCAGGTTTTGGTAAGCCTGACCTGACATGCAACTAAAAACTATGATGTAGGGTGTGCTTACCTTTTGCAATGCCCTGAACAGTTGTTCAGAAAAAAGCAAACAAAACAGACAAAAAAAATCCCACCAGGACCCCATGAGCAAACTACCCTCCCCAAAAAAAGGCAAAAAAATACATTTAAAAGTATTTGAAATTCTGTTTTCCTATACATGTGTGGAGAACAGACTGTGGTTTGCAAAGCCATGAAAAAATTTTACACTGCTCCTGAGAGCTGAAAATTTCAAGTTCCTTTTTGATTTCTATCCACCACCATCCCCTTCTTACTATACAAAAATGTAGACAATATTTAAGCTAAATTAAACTTATTTCTCCCTTCCAGCCTTAAGACCATTTCCCTTCCATTCCTGCCTTAAACTCTTTATTTGCTAAACTGTGTTCCTCTCTTGGATATTTTAATACTTAAATTCATCTTTCAAAACCTCAACATCTTCAAAGAGCATGATCATTTGGGGTTAATTGTATGATTTTCATTTAATAGCAGAGGATAATTCTCCTGCATCAGACAATTTCAGAGTCTTGAATTCAGGAATACTTAGAATTCTATCTGTGGAATTTACACTTCTATCCTAAATTATATTAGTAACTAGCAGTAGTGTCTAAAATTGTTTTAGGGTTTTTTTTTTTTGGTTGGTTATTTTTCAATTTGGATTGTTTCACCACAATACAGTGGAATCAGCTTAAGACAATATTGCTTCAGTTCCACAATATGAGCAAAACCATTTTACTTTCACAGTTTACATTTAAAACTTTATTTCCTTGTTTCAGCTTGAAGTCATATATGTGGCAGGATTAATCACATTATTAATTGAACAATTACTCAACCATTCAAACATTTTCCAAGTTTTCTGCTTTCCTTTTTCCTTCAATTTATTAATCAGAATGCATCATTCCAAATACAGTGAGGATCTCTATGACACAAGCAACATAATAAAACTCAACAAAACTTTTTTAGTCACCCTCATACCTTAAGTAACAGGGAGTGAGAAAACATTTCACTTCCATTTTGCATTTTTTCACCATATTGTGGGAGGGTCTAATTTGCTCAATATGGATTTTTTAGAGCATGCTGTGCACAAATATAATATCTGGGAGTCTTAGCAGCCTTTGCTAACCACTACTGAATGATTTCTCTGGTGTCTTAAAATCCATGTAAATCTTGCAAAAAAAGCCTTCTCTGAGAGGGCAGTCCCAATACAGAATGTAAGAATAGAATATTGAATGTATGGCGTTATAGATTCAGAAGTGCTGGATTTTAGGTAATGTTATGTAGAGCTAACTGTCACAAAAAAATCAGGTGATGTCACTCTATACCAACGCAGTACAACTTTAAAACACCAAAAACCAAAGTAAAATCCAGAAAATTTTACTTAAGTCACCAATGAAAGCCCCTCTTTCACATAGGCTCTATCTTCCAAAATTGGTTGTGAACAGTGAAATCAAGAAGAGAGAAGATTATGCAATGTTCATTCATTACAACATTTTATCCTTTAGTTTATAAATTAACAGAGTTTAAAAATGATCTCATCTGATGAAGACAATTGTCTAAACACTGTTCACAAAAGTCAAGCTACACTTTATGTTCATGGACTTATATTCCTTCATGCAGTAACTGATGGAGAGTAAGAAAAAGGTTTCACATCCTTTTTGATGCACGATGAGGTAAATACTGCATTTGTATTTGAGCTACATTTTACTGCCAGGTTTGGGAACTTTAAGTGTTGAAAACAAGGTACTCACATGAAACAAATGTGAAAATCCTGAAGTGGATAAGCATAGTAGCAGTGCCCCTCTGAATGTGGTTGGTTCAAATATCTTCAAAAGTCACGGTAAGTTTACCCAAAATCACTTTTATTAAATGCTATCACCTCTTACCAATACAACACTTTTGCAATGCCACTGCTCAAAAACAAGCTCAGTAAATACCAACACCCAAAAGTCAAAAAAAAAAAAAAATCAAAGCCTACTCCCAACACGTGGCATGTAATTAGCCTGGAGCTCCATTTCTCAATAGAAGTTGTGTAACAAGAGGAAGTGGGAAAAAAATGTATTTTTCAGATGGTCTGAACATTGTCATTGTTCCAATTTTTACATGAAAGAAATAAAATACAGACTGTATAAATTTGCACCAGAGAAAGACTAGTGTTGATGGGACAGGACAGTCATTTCTGATGCAGGAGAAAGAAACATTGTATGTGTGCTTTGTACTGGAGAGAGAGGGTTTAAGTTCAGTAATTTATATTTGAAATTTTCTTATGAGTTGTGATCAGAATTTGCCAAATTCAAGTACAGGTGGAACTTCCTTTCAGTCAAATCTCTTGCTATGCTGACCCAGTTACACCTACAACTACAAGCTTCAATGAGACAGGTCAATCAACTTTCTGAAAAATTGTTATAAGCTGAGACTTTTTTATATTCATTAGGTTCAAAGAACCACTTGGCTAATCTGGCACGACACATGTAAAATATCTGGACCAGATTTGTGTAAAGAAATATTAAAAACAGCAGAAAGGACTCATTAGGATACCTCAAAGAGGAAACAGAAATAATTTTGTAATAAAAGCCAGCAAAGCAGACTGTATGACCCTTACTAGAACAAGAAAAATTATCATATAGCTCCTACTAAAATTTCTTCCAGGGAGGGTTGAAGGATAAAATCTTTAATTCATGCATTTCTTAAAAAACATTATTTGGTGTTGAAATCTGAAGTTAAATACCCTTAGAGGTTACACATTTCAAAGCATCATGTCGGTAAATGAAAGAGTTTGGTTAATAAAGAACACTGGAGTTTTATCAAGAGATAAACAATCTTAATACCTGTGAGAAAAGGGAATTTAAACTACAATTTATAATGAATGCTGAATACGATTAACACTCACTTGCATATTTTATAGGTAATTGCTTCAGACCTGACTATATTGAAGCCACAATAAAAATGAAATGAAACAGGCTGAGTGTGATAAGAAGTGGCTTCTGAGACAAAATTATTTATCCTTTTATAGTAATTGTGGAAAAAAGACAGAGAAGAATAGAAGAATACTTCAGAAGAGAACTGCCTGAAGATGGTGCAGTGTATATTTTGTGTGATCTCAACACTTAATATGGTAGCATCCTCCTCACGTGTTTTACTAGATTACAAGTGTAAGGACTCCACAAGAACACATCTTCACAATTATTTTGCAAAGGAAAGCCCAGACAAAGCTGAAGCTCCAACCCACACACTTAGATGATGATAGATGACACAGATGCCCCTATTCCCACTTTCTGCTAGTATTCTACATGCTGTTGCTCCTTTTAGTTAGTCTTATCTCCTCCCTCAGACTATATCCATCACTTTGTCTCTCTTGCACACCCACGCTTTCAACTAGGCTTGAACAGCTCAACCACATTGGCAGTCAGGAAAACCAGAAGCACTTATCTCAATCTTTGTGCAACTTTTTCTTCTGTTTCTTTCTCAAATATTTTCTTTATTTTGGTGAGGAGAAGAGCTCACCACGGTGATTTTTTTACTATGAGTTTATGCAGGAAGGTGAATTATATAATATAAAATAACAACAAGGACTATTACTTGCATTATGCCTTTGGAGAGAATAACACAGTAGTAGTAAAAGTGGTTAAAGTAATCCTCTAACATTTAAAAGGCATTTACCCGTGGGGCAAATGAAAATATGGGAAGTGCATGAACTGTGAGAGTCAGCATAATCTATTTTTATTGCTTACTAAAAAAAACCTTGCACATAAGTATTCTCAAACAAGATGAGGCCATAAATGCCTAAACACAGTACTAAATGAATAAAATAAAGTATTATAACAATTCATAGGATTTTTATAACCCATCATCACCATGCATAAGTATGTATCAGTCCACTGACTTTATTAAAATCAAGATTCCAGTCTGCCACATGCTGTTCTATTGGCATAAAAACATCACACAGAAGCAACAGATGGGGAGAATAAAAAAAAAGGAAAAGAAGCTCCATATTGCAGAACAAACAACCTCTGTAAACCACAACAGGAAGGAATTGCCTGAAAGTGCACAGGATGGCTTTGGGATGCAACACTAGGTCACAGCATTACCCTTAGACACAAGATCAGATGGCCATCCATGTGTGAAGCAACTTTCATGAGGAAGGAGGCAATGTCTTCCTCATCATCCATTATCATTGCAAAAAGAAGGCATTGTCTTCAGGATAGCCCTGGACTACTTAAAGTAAAGGGGTTTCCCCAAATTTTATCAGCACAGCTTACAAGGATTCAAGGACAGGCTACCATTTTAATCACTGCAATGGGAAGTTGGATGTACAAAGGATTTTGGGAGACTTGTGTTCCCTATTCTTTTTCTCCAGGCCATACACATTGTAATGATTCTCAGACATCTCTCCTGGTTACAAAGCCAAACATGAACTAAGGTTTCAAATAAACATGACTTTGGTATTCTTTTCTTATGCCAACTAATTTAGATGAGTTAGAGGAATGCCATTTTTATCCTCATTGCTCCTTTATTCACTACCAACTTGTCATTTTCCATTGCATAATGTTTGTCTATGTTATTAAGTCTACAGAGACACATAGCCAAACACAACACAGTGTTGTTCACACCCCTGTCATTTGCTGATTCTTTATAAAATGTTCATGTCCCAGATTATTTATACTGTTAACCAAATGTTGGCATTCACAGATTTAAAGTCATGACCACACTTTAGCAGAATTCATTGCTCAGAACTTATATCACTGGAGTCCTAAAAATTCTGAGCAGTCAAATCTGTTGTTCAGTTACAACTGTGAATTCTTAGCAGCCAGAAAGTGTCCCTTTCATATTTAAAATTAATATTTTTTAGCTCATGATTCACTTGCATGATTCCAAGTCAGAAGAATAACATTTAGTACTTACTATAGCTGCTGCTTCTTCCTTACCTTCTCATATCCTCCTTTATGTGCAGATTTATTAGTTCTTTAGGAACATGGAAAGAGAGGGTAGTCTCAGCCATCTGTTCCCGGATCCGCATCCACTTGTTGTCAGAAGTAGGGAATCTATATAACTTACACACTGGGTTTCTCAACACTGCAAAGAGGAAAAATATCATTGCTTTACTGTGGTTATATGACTCCGAAAATTTCTGACAATAGCCTACAACAAATTAATATATTATTTCCCCTTTGCTTACAAAATTAATTTTAGAACCGTTAAAATTCTACTAAAAACATTTAAATTTTATTTCATTTTTATACCAGCACATGGAGGACAAAGAATTACTAGTACACCAATAAATAACATTTTACCAGCAGAGTAGGCTACCTATAATTTGAATTTAGGTCTTCAGAGGAGTGAGAATGTAAATTAAACTCTCTTTTGTTACATTTAAGCTCAAGGTAGGAAGAACAGAATGCACAAATGAACAGTGAACTCAATACAGTCACCACCACTGCAGGTGGTAACCTGCTAGAACCATTCAGAATTCAAATAAATTGCACAGGACTCAGAGTTCAGCTGCACCTTCCCCTTGACATGCACACACAAGTCATTAACACAAATAGAAGGTGTGCTTCTACATTAAAGGAAACTTGACCTTTGACCATATGAGAGCTACCTTGATCATTGATGTAGTCAAGACACTGCCACTACATAGAAATAAATATAACAGCCCTGTCAATATGTTACACACACTGTTTTCAGATTACTATTACAACATAAGAAAATCACATTTCTCGGTATTTTGGAAGCTTATGCTTAAAACCCATGTTTTTTATTTTACAGTTTTCACATGTTGGCTACATTTCCATTCAGATCTTACAATGATGCTGTATAATAAAGGTGGGAAATTTCTACTCTCTCCCTCCCATCTTTTTCTTTTTTTTGTTCTACTCCTTTTTTCCAGAAGGAACAAATAGGGGAAAAGCTGAGGAAGAAAAGATTCCATTTGACTACGATGATAAACTTACTTGGAGACAAATGATTGTCATTTAACACACATGTCCACAGCATCCTAACTCAGAATGACTTTGGACAGCCATCCAAATCCTCCACTGGTACCTTTCTGTCAGCCTCCTGGCAAAAGCTGCCTTCCAGCAGGCTCCCATTGATCTGCTGCTGAGTGGGCTATAACTCAGAGGAATGCATTCCCCATGTGTGTGAGCTGTGGGGAAACTGCTGCTGTCAAGATGACAGCTACTAATAGACATCTCAATTCACAACTCCCTGACACCATTAGTGTTTATGTCGGCTGGTTTACAGAGAATGAAAAATAAAAGGTGCACAAATTGCCTTGTCTATCTAAGCAATCAGGTTTTTTAACAGAAACCCTTTAGGAAAGGCCTAAGAGAAGACCAGAGATTTAAATGCACTGATAATAAACTCATTGCTGGCAACTCAAAGAAAGGAGCAACGTTTAAGTGGTTGTACTGCTCTGTATTCCCATCACTCTACTGAGATGTCTTTCATCATTAGCCTTTGATAAAAAACTGGAAGCCTTTTTAGAGTCATTTTGTCTTTAGTTATCAGTGATTTTACTTTCAAAAACTAAATTCTGACTTAGTGTTATGAAATAAGCCAAAGAGATGCTTGAAATCTCTGACATATGAAAACCAGCAATTTTTCTTTACTACTAATACCCAAAATATCTCAACATTCAAACATTGTTCCACACACTTTTAGAGTTTAAGGATCCTCACCATGGAGATTTAACTACAGAAAAAAGCATCTCCAAGTCCTGTGTGCCTATGATTAATTTGCACTAAGTCTTCAGGCTTTACTCCATCACTTGGTTAAAATAAGTGGCAATGCATAGTTCCTATTTTCCTTCTCTTTTGCTGAGATTCCTGTAATCAATGAAATCAGTCTCATCAATAATGTTAACAGTTTCTGTCAATTCACAAAGCTGATATATGGCACCAATCACCTCCCATTAACGAGGCAGGGAATGCAAATTTTCAAAAGTCAGGGAGAGCTCAGGAAACTAAGGGCTAATTCAGGTCTGGCCTTAAACAGAAAACTGCCAACCAGATGATAATTTGGGGTTTGTTTGTTTTTTTCTGATGTGCCTCTGATCAGCAGAGAGCAGACTGGCACATATGACCAGAACATTTTAAATTATGATGCACCAGACACAAAAGACTCTTTTCTTTATTTTACCTTTTTATATCTACTTCCTAAGAAGTTTATCAGAGGATTTTTTCCCAAGAACAGCCCTTAAATTCACACTCAGAATCTATTACACTGAAGAATACAAATTAATCTGTGAGAACCCAATGCAAATATGTAGCTGAAAAATCTCTTTCCTCCCATCTCCCCCTGTTATCACCACCATCACAAGGGAAAAGACAAACCCCAGAAAACCCATCAGGACTGCAGCAAGGGACAAAGAACACTGAAAATATGGATCCAAAGATGTGACTTTTATTGTTGCTAGAATTATTCAACTCCTCTCTGGGTATTAGCTGAATTTTCAGGTCTTTGATTCAGGTCTGAATTTTCAGATGGAGATCATCTCAAGTGTGTTGTATGTTTTTTTCAAATGGTCAAATCATATCTCCATGGATTTAGGAAGATAATTTCATTTACAAACTCGGAAAAAAAGCCTGGGAATTTTCCCCAAAGAATCCAATTCCAATATGCAGTATTGCTAAAGCTTAAGATGGTCAATAAAATCTGCATAGTACTTGATGTTTTCCTTATAAACAGAACTACTGAAGACATGTGATTCCATAAAAAATTCAGAAGTAGCTTCCTATCAATAGTAATTAATTTCTAACTATAACAAGCTGCCCAGAACAGAACTAGAAGGCATGTAAAAGCACCAAAACAATAAGGATGGCAAGACTAGAATTGGCTTTTATAAAAGGTAATTACTAAAATGAGTGGAAGTTTCATAAACATAATCTTTCCTTTATTTAGACAGTGATCGTGAGAGGCATTTAAAAAAAACCAAAATCCACATGAACTGCAGTGGTCAAAAAGGAGAAAAACCTATTTTAAAAGCTTTTCTCTAAAGCATCAAGCCAAAAGCCAATGCCATATATTTACCCATCCATATTTTTGGACATTCTCATTTTTAAATAGGAAAACCTCTGTGCTTTTTATTCCATGCAATATCCTTCACATTGCTTCCCCTGAAAGTAGAATAAAAAAATAATAAAAGACTGAATACTCTGGTTTTATTTTCATTCCCTATTGAACATAGATCAAAGCATATCTCTGCCACATGTTAATTTACTAACAGTATTTCTATTTATATCTTTCTTTGTAGCATAGGTATATGATGTGTGTTACCTCAGGAATAATAATTACAGCTTTCTAAATTTTGCTTAATTTCAATTACTCTTATTCTCTTTTTTATTTAGAATGCAATTTGTTTACATGCAAACAACTGGCAAACTCTCCAGCATTATAAATAAATAACTGAATTTTGAGGAGTAAATTCAGTCTCTTGGGTTATAGATGGAATAGTGATAAGGCTCTGAAATACACTACTCATTCCCACTCACTCAATAAGCATCTCATAACTCACTGGAGGGCTGCAAGTTCCCCATCATAAGATTTAAATTTCAGAAGAATGCCAGCGTGCTCCTATGCCTACAGGCTTAAGGATTCACAGAGGGGTATTTTTTTCAGTTTCATCATTTTGAAGGCCTGATAAACAACAAGAAACAGAAAGTACCAGAAAGCTTTAGAACAGTGTACACATGTACTAAATATGTATGCATATGGAATGCATACAGTTCTGGGGGTAGTTCTGTGTGAACACAGCAGGGAGAGCAGTGCAGGCACTGCTGGTGTTCTCAGACTGGATTTCTCACATGGGTACCTGTGCAGAAGTGTCAGGAAACCTGTCTCCAGGCAACACAGAGAGCCTTAATCCACAGGAAGCCCAGTCACAGAGGCATGCTGGGCAAGAAGTCTGATGGGCTGGGGAAAGAGGCTGGCAGTATCAAAGCAGAAGTAACATTTTCTAAGAAAAGAAATCAGGAATTCAATAAAAAGAGTGGGACTGACAAAGCCTGGAACCAGTGCCTGCTGTCAGCAGGAAAGTGCAGGCGATGCTGGATGAGAAGAGAAAGTCACAAGTACAGGAAACAGACTGAAGAGTAATTATTTATCAGAACAAACTTCCTGTGAGTGCAAACTCTTTCCAATATCCTGCATGCTGTCATTTCTTGCATATGCACCTGCAGTTCTGCTCTTTCCCCTCAATTCTTTAAAAAAAACCCTGAAAACCCCAAAAATGACAGAAAAAAAAAGTCCTTCATGGTATGTTTGACTTTATAAACCCCAGTAGTGTTGGGTGGGGTTTGGTTTTATATTGTGTTTTTATATGAGAAGAATAAATGTGAAAATGCTGTCAAGATACACTATAGAATCGTGCAAATGTTCTTGACAAATTGATCTAGATTTCAATTTTCCTAAAACCGACATCTACCTTGGAAGTTCCAACAAAATACATTCACAACCGACAGAATTTTCCCATACAAAAGAAGTCAACAAAAAACCCTAATCAAACTCACACAATGGAGGAAACAAATTGAAAAAAAAAAAAAATCAGTCATGAATCAATATCCTTCTCTGAACAGAAATGTCATTTCTTCGAGTCCCACTAATCTGAATGACAGACAGAATCAGAATCAAAGAACTGCACTGAGTTAGACCAAATCCTTCAACGGGCTCTGTATCTTGTCTCCAAGAAAAGCCCTAAATAGATGGCTACACATGCAAGATACCCTCCCTGCCTCCAGCTATTTCCAGTTCAGTAATTTCAGGAGCCAGATGCAGTTCCTGCACATTCAGTAATTCTCAATTAACATCTTTCTCACTTGGAATTGATGAAAATAAATGGTAGTTCTGTAGAAGAAACTTTTTCTGTTTCTGATCTAGTCTCAACAACTCACAGAAAAAAATTACAGCATTCATGCATATACAGAAGAACTTAATTTTTGGAGATTTTCTGTGCTTCCTTCAGACTGCAAAGCTGATTCAATAAGTCTGCCCTATCAGAGAAGTCAGATGAAAAAGTTCCAGTAAAGATTTTAAAAGGTTGTAAAACTTCAGTAACATTCTTCCTCAACTGTATGCAACAAACATAGAATTCTTGACAGCACTGTGGTTTCAGATGACCCATATAACTTATTTGTGACATTGTTACTGCAGAGTAATGGAGATTCATAAACTTTGGCTAATAAAAGTTTTATGGCACAGCATATCAGCATGTAATATTTCTCAGCATAATGAAAGAGAAATAGATCTAGTTTAACACCATGCACTTAAGCCCAGAGTTGACCTAGAATTGAGAATGCCTTGCCAACAGCTCCCTTCATTCTAGGACAGATAGTTTCCAGATCAAACTGAAACTGCCCCTTCATCAGCTATGAGAGAGGTTGATTGTCCCAGTATTCACTTACAAATAATGCACAATTACCTAACAGAGTGCCATGCAATGACATGACACAAACTTATGATGTTAATTCCATGTCCATGGAAGTCACTGACAGTCTTGAAAATCATTGAATAGCAAAGATGTAGGAGATGGAGATTTCAGCACTGCTTCAGAAAGCATAATTGACACATTTCTTCAAATTTCTCAGTAAAATAGTGAGCTTAAACATCTGTGCAGCATTTGAAGAGACATTTCTGAGCTCTGCCACAAATCTGTGTGATTTCTTCAGGACCTGACATAGTGCTGCAAGAGCCATTTCTTACAGATGTTGGAGTTCTTACCTGCATTTAAGGAGGGCAGGTTGTCTTTCCCACTGATACCTTCAGTGGCTGTACACTCACGAACCAATGCACACTGCAAAAGAAACACAAGCACAAATGTGACACATTCAGGGCTCTGAAATAAATCCATAGCAGTTTATAAAAGGTAAGTTGAAAGCCATCACTGATAATAATATAAGCTTCCCAAGTCTTAAGTACAATTTACATTTTTATCTTTATATTTCTGCTCCAAGATACTGTAACACAATCAGAATTGTAGCCAAGAAAATGACAAAATATGATCAGCTGTTCCATAATAAAACAGAAATGTTTCCTACCAGTATAATGGCAGAAACGTTGAGAGATATTAATAGTTTAGCTTAAGAAGTAAGTTTTATTTATAAGAATAAGGCACTTTATAGCTTAAATTATTTTTTGACAAGTTTTGTGTTTTCAAAGAGGTTTCTTTAGGCAAATCAGTTTTCACATGCACACTGCAAGAAAACACTTCATTAATTTTTAAACAAGGGAAAAGTACGAAGCACAAAGAAGTCTTTAAAATGTGCTCACACTTTGTGATTGAGGTAATTTGCTGTACAAGTGAACTGGAATATTGCTTTGGTAAGATTAGTGCATAAAAGTATAAAAAGTTTATGGAAAAATCAATCAGTGTACACCTATCTTAAATGTAGTATGACATATTTTTAATGCTCCTCCTATCCCCAGCCAGTAAACAAATGGGAGTCTCTAAAGGGAATAGGGATCTCTGCTCCCAGGGCTTCCCCAGTTCCTAGAAGCTCAGTGGAGAACTTAAGGCAGACAGCAATACATGATCTAGTCTCTACCAGATGATATCTGAAAATAAATTTAACCATCACCTTTCTCTCCCATGAACAATTCCTACACATAATTTATCTAAAAGTGAGCAAACCCAGTTCAAAACTTTTTTATTTTATAATAATTCAATAACTCGACATTCTCACAATTGCATCCTCACTATCAACATATAAACCAAGACTGTGTTGCAACTGATGTGTACAAACCAAGGAGTCCTTTAAAGACCACAGAAAATACATCTGTCATGAGTCTGGTCTCACTTTACAAGTATTAGAAACCCCTAGAAAGATGATATTAAAGCCTTCTGTCTCCCCCAGGCCAGACACAGCTCATTAATTACATCTCAAATAATTGCAAGGATCGTTCCACATCTTGAAGTGGAAGAAAAGCAAAATAAAAGAGAAGGCTGAAGAAACAGCTCATGTTGCCCATATTGCTCAAGTTTTACAGTTCAAAACCAGAAAGATCTCACAGCATTTGTTGGCTTTTTGGAACTGGTCCCACTCACCTGCTGTTTTTAAAAGGCACTGAAGTCCTTTCAGATAATTGGTGAAAAAAAAGTGTAAAATCTACCCTGAGAATTTGACCCAAAAGCAGATTGTTTTGCCTAAGCAGAAAAGATACTGAAAATAATGTCCTTTTCTCAAAAAACAGTCTTATATGCTACTTCTAAACAAGAAAATGCTGCATTCCCTGTAGCAATATTTCCTTTATTTCTTTTTTTTTCCACGAAGAACAGAATACACCATAGTGTTAAGCAATAAACCATCATATTGGAGCTGCAAAAATTGTGTGCTCCCATGAAATGCAGATGAACCTGCCCCTCTGCAAGGGAATTCACCTCTTGTTTGGTTTGCCTGTCTGCCATTCTTCCCAGCTTTTCAGTATTGTGGGCACAGGCTGCACATAAGAATCACCATGAACAGGAGTTCAAGGGCAGGAAGCAGAGCAGCTATCCAAGGGAAAAAGAAGCTGTACTTATGGCATCTCTCTGGACAGTTTTTCATCAGAAGTGATCAAGTACATTCAGTTGAGAAAAAATAGGCTATTTTTCTTCTTAAATAAGGAAAGGGGCTAGGAAACTCAGGTTAGACCATTACTCAGTACATTTTCATCAGTTGTTCTTTTTTCAGTTGGGGGACATAAAAATACATAGTACTTAATCCAGAAATTTTGTTTTAATTCCTTAACCAAATTTGGTAATTAGTATTTTAGACATCTGGTACAACTGATCATTCTAATTAACTTTGTGCAATAAACTGAGTTTCTACCTTTTGATCCTGGGTATCTGCTGTGATGTGGTCTGCTTCCCCCTCCTCTAGTTCTCCCATCTTCACAAGATTGACTTCAATGGTACCAACTGTCTTTCCACCATCAGATGTTCTGGAAACAAAAAAATTCAACCCATAACACTGAGCCACTTGCTGCATCAAATTCTTTCAATTAAAATATTGTCAGTAAATATTTAGTTCCCTCTCCATTCTGTAAAGCTGCAGTCATCTGTATTGAATTGGTTATTTACCATCACAAACCAAATGTTAACAATGAGGCAACTTCTTCAGGACAATAAAAGTTTTCATCACAAAACTGAGGATAGGTAAGTGCTATAATGGTGCATGAATCCATGAATACGACCAAGTTTTCATTCCAGACCTTATCCTGTCAGTGGACCATTGGATAAAGGGCTGTAATACTGCACCAATATTCCACTTTGGATCTGCAATCCCACTGCAGAGTACATGGCTTTGTTCCCTAACAATCTGCAAAGAAAGGATATACTCAGTGTATTAACAAAACCCCTATAAAACCAAAACAACCAAACAAATCTGAATATTGCTTCTCCCCCGTAATCGCTCCAAAGAGTAATTATTCAGAATTCATCCCATTTCTTGAACTATATGGGAACAGTAGTACAGTTCCAGGTGAATTCCTTTATTATCATCTCCACAAGCAGTTTACTTCTAATAAATAAAACAAACAAAAACAATTCAGATCTACATCATCAAGAAAAGAGTATCATTGACTACCTGTTGGAAGAGACAAGAGTTTAAACTCCAGAAAGATACCAAATATTTTTCAGCTTTCAGTAGCAGCACAGCACCAAGGTTAATGGCAAAGTCTACCTCCCCTGGCTTATTCTGAACAGCTGGATTTTTTGAAAGGAAGGAAAGAAGAGTAACTGACTATTTCATAATAATGAGGAAAGGGTAACAAAAGGCACCAAGCAAAAATAGGCTAACGGAAATGATGAGAATAAGTTCAGCAGAATTACAAAAACACACCGAGGAAGGAGAATCAAAACAAATGTGTTTGGTGCAATGCTATGTATTATCTGAGCAGTGAAAATGAAGAGTGATGAATCAGGGAAAAAGAATACAGAGAAAAGTTCAATGTTATAAAATCATAAAATCACAGAATAATTGAATATGCTGAGTTGGAAAGGACCCATTTTAATCACCAAGTCCAACTCCTACAGTAAAATCTCAAAAAATAGTTACTCCCAAGCTTTCAAATTAAATAATTATTTTGGTTGCAAACCATTAGGCTTCAATATGCACTCAGTAGAATGCACTCATCTTGCAACTACACCAATCTGATCTTCTATAAAACTTGCAAAATAAACATAATTCTTCATATTTTACATGTGTAAAACTTCATTTGCTCTGAGCCAAGTTAATTACTTACAATAAAGCAACAATTAAAAGCAAACTAGTTCCAGACAGTTTTGCAACTGAAGAAGCCTGTATTAATTAACAAACTATCCAGAAAAAAAAGGAATAAAGTGTCCAAGTGGTGCTTATAAGCAGAAACACATAACAATTTTGAAATACATGAGAACAACTTAAGGGCCTTCTGGATGAAGAACTTTTCCCTGAGTTGCTACAGCCTCATGGTTTGACTTCTCTTCTCCTTCTAGTGTCAAACCAGCACCCAAACTAGGCTATATCAACAAATGAACTGCAGCATTCCCAAGCAGAAAGGGAACACATCAGATGTCAGCAGACGTCACATATATCTTTAAAAACAAAAGTGTGTGGTTATGAGACTGAAAATTTTTCAACAGCTTAAGGTGTTCTGATCAAAGTGTCAAGTGAATAAACTGATTTATTGTTGCTCCAGTAAAATAAAATGGAAATTCTAGCAACACTTTCCCAGTCCTTGTCTCTTGTTCTTCAGAATGCTAAATATTCCCCCTCTGCTGTTATTAAAACCTTGGCCTCAGTATGACAGTCAGTACTGCATTGCTTGCCTGCATGAGGAGCAATAAGTATTTTGTATGGGTTTTAAAACAGTGATTGATTTCATTTCACTTTTACTATTTTTTAAATTTTTTTTTTCTTATCAAAATCACTCCTGTTCTGGTCTAATACATATGTAATGCCAGAATCTGAAACATGCATTACCTGCAAGAGAAGGTAATGCAACACAATAAAACTAAAGAGTGGGACTTGTTGCATTGTAGTTGCACTTTTTTTCTCCAGTTCTTATCTTCCCACACAGAAATATGAAGACACAATTTAACAAAAAAAGAAAAAAACAATAACAATAAAACCAACAAATCTCCAAACCAAAGTTTCTTTTGAATGCTACAGGCATACAAACCAACAAAGAGCTCTATAAATGCCCAGGGCAAAACTGCTGTGAGCAGTGTCAGACTCTGATTTTAAAACACCTGCAGTGCATGACAGTCTTCAAGCAGACATGTCACACATTTCAAACTTTCCAGCTATATCATGAGATTAACATTTCACTTGGAAGAAAATTTAAAAAGAAAAACAGAAGTGATGCAGTGGGAAAAATCAAAAAAAAGCTTAGTGATCACAGTTTAATAGGATAAAAACCGGTATAATTTTACTTGACACTAACAGCACTGAGCACATACACTCATGCATGTACACAGGTGTGTCTGCAGAGATGTGAAGAGAATCTCACACATACACACTGTTCAAAAGAGCATCAGATAAATAATTAATCGGCTTTAGGATACTCCATAACGCATTAGGATGGAACCAGCTTATTTGCTGTGGTTTAATAAAGCTGAGAAGGACACTCTGCACCCCTATGGTGCAGTGAAGATGGTCCCTGCATCAAATTGCCCCCAGTCATAAGAAAGGGAGCAATTGTATCTCTATATATATACACACAGCAATTGTATGAGCAAGTGTGTATATATATATAGATAGATAGATAGATAGATAGATACACTATATTCCACAGAACAAAGGCTTGCACCTTGACACCTGCATAGGGCAGGTTGGGATGGGGGATACTGTAGAAAGAATAAAATCAGTGTCAACATAAGAAGCCCATCCATGGCACAAAATCCAGCTGGTTTATGAAGCTGGAAAATTGCTGATACCTTTTAGCACCCTGGGACAAGGAGCAGCAATTGTCTGACACCAGTCAACAGAGCACCTGCATTTGAAATAGATTTCTGTGCAAGTCCTTAAGGATCCCCAGGTCAGTATTAGTGGCCTCAAATGTGAGGGAAGGAGGCAGCCAGTAACTCCATGAGCAGCAGGAATTTGTACCCACCTTAGGTACTTTTGGCCATAAAACGTTGACCAAGGCATCCAGAGAGGAAGAAAGTAACAACTAGTGATGGAAAAGTGAGCTAGATGGACTGAGAACAGCAGTCATTTGTCTCCAAGGCTGATCTCATCAAGTCTCACTACTACATGTTGAATATGCAAATTTAGGCCTGCTAATTGGTTCCCATGGACATACACCCTCCTTCCAAACAAAAAAAAAAGAATAAAAATATTCAACAGCACAAGGAAAATAGGAAGCAGACATCATGTTTGCCTGGCTGTGTTAATTATAAAAGACAAAGCAACTGCCTGAAAAGCAAACTGGATGACTGAGTCTAGCAGGCAGCCCCTTTCTCCAGTGCATAATACAAAATAAATGCCATTAGCACAGGCTAACCTACAGACTGTCATAAAATTAATTTCTCCACTGATATGTTTTGATACATCCATCACAAAAGTATTGCGCTTACACAAAAATATTTATCTGTGAATTCACAGTGAAGCCTATTACAATAATCAATACTGGTTTTAAACAAGTCCACTGTTAATAACATTCTGTTGTATTCTAAGGTAAATAAACTAAGTTTTGCAATGCTCGGTTCCTTCTGTTTTCATTATTTCAATGGACAGTTGATCAAGTTTCATGTCAGAACAAGTTTCACCTCAAGTGTATTGGAGATTTGCCTAACTTATAAAGTCAAGCTGTTGTTCACCAGCTTCCTGAGGTGGAAGACACGACATGAAGCAGCCAACAACTTCAGGAGGGAGATCAAGGACAACTAGTTTTAGACAGATATCTATTGAATTTTAGTAGGAAAAAGCAGCTAAATATATTTTATAGTCATTATTTGCTAGGGAAGTTATGCTAAGTACATAAATGACTGCAGAAATTACTGTGCTGCTTCCCAATTCTCTCTAGTTAGTTAAACTTTGTGAATATTACTACTACCAAAGTGCAGTTACATGTTTTCTGGCCCACTGAACTACAAGCTGTTAGGAGGGAGAGAAATTAAGAGGACTTTCTTTCCAAAAAAAAAGCTATGTTTATCACCTGTCTTTACAGAAAGTTNTGCTTCTTACATACAACTAAGTGGAAATCATATCAAAATTGCCCAAGCTAAAGAGGGCCTTCCTGGAACAGGCAAACTACCACCACAGAGAAAGGGGCTAATAGAAGTGTTGATTGTTAGCTCTTTGCAAAAAGCTATAGAGCTCAACTAAGGAAAAAAAAAATAGAAAAATCCGAAAATATTATGCTGTTCTTAACAGAAAAGCATGGCAAAAGAACCTCTAAATTGAA